>JASPKZ010010573.1:0-103558 GCA_030220185.1 Diploptera punctata
TTTAGGGAAAATAATATTATTTTTGGTAGTTTTCTTTCAAAACTCCACTTTAATACTAAAAAAGTAAAGTGATCCCACAACAGGCCTCAGGAGGCCCTTGGGGTAGTAGGAGGTTAAGGCTCCCACTTTTTCTAGACAATCGGCACTTTATGTCAGCCGGGTTGTCAGCCCTGCGTGACGGCCGCCTTTACCCCCAGAACAAGCGTCTGGTACTCATTTCCGTTAGAGGCTGAGTCGACCCCAGGGCCATAGTGCCGCCAGAGGGTTTGGGTCAGTTTAAAAATCCTGACCCCACGGGACTTGAACCCTCGACCCTCCGGCTTGTAGCTCAGTGCCTTAACCACTACGCTAATTACAAAAAAAAAACTGGTGTTCAGGTAATAATGTGGCACTTTTTGATTTTATAAATTTTTTGGCGAGAAAGGTCAATTGCATATTAATTACATTTACGCCCTTCAGAAGAACGTAAATATTATCATACTAATTTTCAAGCGATAGAGCATAAAATCATCTATAATGTGACTATCTTTTCAAGTTGAGGGAATAGTTATACTTCGAGAAATTAATTTTATAAAAGAGACTGTTTAAAACAATACGATAAATTGACAGCTCTATTACTCTTTAATTACACCAAGCGAAGACTTGAAATTCGGTTCAGATATTCAGTATATCATAAAGTTTCACTGTAAAAAAATTATAAACTTTTAAAGATGTGAGTTCAATTTTCACTATTTTTTGCCGATTTCGTAAGGAATGTTCCCATTATAAATTGGGAACAAAGCACAAGAGACGAGTGTTATTTAATCAAAATTATTGCAGTGACAAATTGAAACAATAATATTTATCAAAGTACATATCGGCACGTTAAATGCAACAGCTTTTTACAGTGAACTTTGGGGTTAGTGTCAATAAGGTTTGTTTTGTTTTTATACTCATTTGTCAGTTTGGTTTAAATGACTATTTGTAAGAGCCACCTTGGCACCTGCCTGCAGTAAAAAAAGTGCTGATGGTTAATAAAGTACACAAATCCTTCTAATATACCGACTGTGTCCTCGAATAAAGACATTTTTAGCCGCGAATACAGGAACTATGTCGTAATTTTTTAACCCGCGAATAAGGAGCTTTTACTGTATTACACTTTTCAAAGGCAGCGGAACTACAATTAATCCAAGGTTCGTAAAAAGACATACACGATACTCTATAATCTAAGATTATTAATCAGTTTTAGTTTTTTTGTGTAATGTGGAATTTTGTCTAATGTGGAAAAATGGACCTATGCGATTCCGTTTTGAGCAAGTTTTACTGTATTTAGTTTTATTGATATTTACTTCCTGTCCCAATTTCTCAGTGTTAGTTAATAGTGTGTGTGTGTTGGCCTTTAGTATCTCATGGCTAACACCCAATAATACTACATCATCAGCATAAACTAACAGCTTATTAATACCATTGAGTAGTAGGCCGTCTTCATCCTCTAAAGATTTGATGGAATTTTCCAGTACAAAATTAAATAGTAGAGGAGATAGTGCATCTCCTTGCTTCAACTCATCGTGGATTTTAAAGGCAAATTCTATACACCGATATCATTTTAATAAGGACTGGAAAAGTGATTTTTTTTCATTAAGAATGGCACGAAAGTTGTTTGTTTATTGTGTTCTACGCGGTTCCGACACGTGAATTCTATACACCGGACTGGGAAATTAATTATTTTTTACACGCTTTATATTAGCTTGACCTGTATCTATCTATGTAACGGAATATTTCAACACGATTTTCATCCACTTAAAAATATTGGGCCACTTGAAACTTTGTATTCTTGTAAAATAGCAATGACAATACAATAATTTCATAAATTTTCCAAGATCCTGGCCATGAAAATCAGGATATCAAAAAAATAAACACCGATGTAATAGATTGCGGACTTATCGACTTTTTAGTCCATCGTTGTAAGAAATTAATATTATATCCTCTGGTAGATCAGTTGGTAAAACGGTAGACTGTAGTGATATATAATTTCTGTAATCCATAGGTAGCCGGTTCAAATCCGGCCCGGAGGATTTTTTTAGAAGAATAGGACCTATTACTTTTAGCTCATACTACAATAATATCGAATTTAAAGATATTTACATTTTTATCTTATTCTGTAAAATATTAAAACTAAGATTAACAACAAATAAAATAATAGTTTATAAACACTAAAACAACACGCTTTATTAGAAAACTGAACTAAAAAATGAAAAATAAATAATAGTTTAAAAAACTTAAAACAACACGCTTTATAAGAAAACCGAACTAAAAAATGAAAAATAATTTTAATTTCCAACACGCTTGGGATAAAATTAAAGTGGCAACAAAAAAATCATCTCCAACACATCTAGAATAAAACTAGAGTTATCTACAAAAAAAATAATTTTACCATCAAAAGCGGTGGGTGTTTTTTTATGGTTTTTACGTTTTCTTCTTAGAGACTTTACTTTTACCAATATCTGTTTATTATCAGTCAGAATGACACGAAAGTTGTTTGTTTATTGTGTTCTACGCGGTTCCGCCACGTGAAGCACCATACTATCCGACGGCATTTCAAATCTTCACATGTAAATCAATATGGACACGATAAAATTGCAGGTACAATTAAAAATATATAACTATATTTTCACAGGGACATATGAATGATTTATAATTTTAACGTACAGTAGGCTTAAATCGATAAATTAAATATAATAGACATAGGGGACATTGTATGTTTTGTTAAATAATATAAAGCAGCAGACACTCCAAAACGATAGCAGACAACCACTTTCAGAGAATTTAGTATGTGCAGTTACCGGATTTCAAAAATTGATTGCTGAGAAATCATACCAAATCTAAAATACACTCCAGACTTTCTCAATATTTCGTCTCTCTAAGAGTACTATCCAGCCTGACATAGGTAAATTAATGTCAGCGGTAAACTACGCGCCTTTTAATCGTTTGCACAGTTACACATTATGGAAGGGATTAGTGCTTATGTTTGAGATTGTAAGGTTCTGCCGCCACTGATAATGCATGGAATGCTGAGACAACAATAACAACAGTCTTGAGTTCAACGAAAGGTGAATGAGGAGGATATCACACTACCCCTCATTCCGCAGCTCCAAATGCCGCTTACAAACACAAGCCTGAAACGCTACCGTCTGAGCCAATCAATCGGATTTTTATTATTCGTTCGCAAATTGTCATTCAATTGTTCATATACTTACTGGCACTATCGAACCCGGAAGTTCATGGCCGCGCTGACATAAACTCTCACTACATTCATATATTGAGCTAATGTTTTCCAATCATCCCCTGTATAATCTACTTCCCTCAAATCATAGTTAATGTTATTCTCCCACCTCATTCTTAGTCTACCAACTGGGCGTTTTCCCTCTGGTTTTCCTACAAGAAGCTTTCCTGCATGTCTTTCATTCCCCATTCGTGCCACATGTCCAGCCCATCGCAGTCTACGAGACTTAACTGTTCTTATTATATCTAGCTTCCTATAAAGACCATGTAGTTCACTGTTATGCAGTCTTCTCCAGTCACCTGTCTGTTCATCTCTCTTTGGTCCAAAAATTTTCTTAAGAACTTTATTCTCAAATACTCGTAATCTCCTGTCCTCCCTTAAAATAAGAGTCCGTGTTGCGCATCCGTATAATATAACTGGTAGAATAATAGTTTTATATATTTTCAGCTTAACGTTTTTTTAAAGGAGTTGGGAAGTCAAGAGTCTCTGTAATATATAATAGCACGCATTTCCAGAATTGAGCCTATGTTTAATTTCTTTGTGCATCTCATTCCTATTTGTGATTATTGTTCCTAGGTATTTGAAATCTGCTACCTCCTCAAAATTTCCCTCATTTGTAATTAACTGTCCGTTTACATTAATATAATGTATTTCTATGTGTGACCATATATTTAGTTTTATTGATATTTACTTCAGGTCCCAATTTCTTAGTGTTACTCAGTAGTGTGTGCGTGTTGGCCTTTAGTATCTCTCCGCTATCGCCCAATAGTACTACATCAATAGCATAAACTAACAGCTTATTAATACCAATGAGTTTTTAGGCCTTCTTCATCTTCTAAAGATTTGATGGCATGCTCTAGTACAAAATTAAATAGTAGAGGAGATAGTGCATCTCCTTGTTTCAACCCATTCTGGATTTTAAAAGTGTCCGAAAACTGTTTGCCTACACGCACCCTACTCTTTGTGCCATTTAGACACATTCGTATAAGTCTAACTAACTTTTTAGGAATTCCGAACTCCAGCAGGATACTATATAACTTCCTCCTCTTAATTGAATCATATGCCTTTTGAAGTCTACGTATAGTTGATGTACAGTACCATTATATAGCCATTTCCTTTCTAAAATCTGTCTTATACTAAAAATTTGATGTGTTGTTGACCTGTTTCTTCTTAATGCACATTGATGGTCTCCTAGAATTTCATCAATATAGGGAGTAAGTATGCTTAGTAATATATTTGTTAGAATTTTGTACGAAGTTGAAAGTAATGAGATGTCCCTGTAGTTGTTACAATCAGTTTTATCTCCTTTTTTTTTTATAAATTTGTACGATAATCGATTCTTTCCATTCATCTGGAAGAGCTTATTTTTCCCAAATCATACTAAGCAACCGGCTTATATTTTCCATCAGTTTTTCTCCCCCTGACTTTACTAGTTCTTTTGGGATCTCATCTGAACCCGATGCTTTATATTACAACTTCAATTTTTTATCGCCATTTCAACCTCTAATGCACTTGGTTCTGCGACTAGCAATTGTCCTGTCTGTAAATTATCCTCCTCAATATCCTGATCTGTATGTACACCAGGCTAAATAAAATCTATTCTACATTTAATAGCTGATTAAAGTAACTTTTCCATCTATTTAATATACTCCTGGCATCTGCAATGCGATCATATCCCCATTTTCATTCCGAATTATATTTGTTCTAGCCTGAAACCCTTTCTTCTCTATCCGAATTCCCTGATATAATTCTCTAAGATTCCTATTTTTTGCTTTCATTTCAAGATCATTAATCGCCGCTGTGGTCTCGAGGTAGCGTGCTGCCTTGTCACGCAGCGGGCCTGCGTTAGATTTCCGGTCGGGACAAGCTCCTGGGTGAGGTTTTATCGTTTTTTTTCCTCACCTGTAAGACAAATGTCAGAAATCTTAGGGCCCAACGGTCCCCGAAAATCATCCGGCCATCATTATCATCCTTACCATTATCATCATCATCCTTTACCGGTGTGGAAATCAACGGGAAGCTACCACACCTATAATTCCCCAGTGAAGCTGCAAAGCATAGCATCAAAGTGAAAGCATAGCAGTGAAAGACCTGCCTTCGGGCAGAATTACTATGAATGGAATCTTCTCTCTCAAATATTCCCTCCTCTTACTCCTTAGTAACCTGGTGGTTACCCGTCTAATACTACCAAATTGCTCTATATTTATGTCATTTGGCTCGTGTAACCATTTCATTTTTGCTAGCTTTCTTTTCTATACAATATCTGTACATTCCTCATCAAACCATTTCTTGTTTTGCCTCTTTTTTTAAATAACCAATGCTTTCTGATGCTAACAATTTAATAGTATCTCTTATAGCCTCCCATTATTTATTTATATCAGTTTCTTCTTCGTTTGCCACATTGTAAGCTCAAGATTCCAGTACTTCAAATCTATTAGTAATTTTGATTTGGTATTCTTGCCGCAATTCATCATTTTTCAAGTTTTTTAATTCAGATTTTTTCAGAATAATCTTTAGAATTTGTTCCTCTCATAAGCAATAGCCATTGTTTGGTTTTCACCTTGACCAGGCGATGATCCGAATTGCAGTCTGTCCCTCTAACTGATCTAGCATCGATGATGCTACTGTGCCGGCATTTGTCCACTAATATATGATCTATTCTGGTCCCGAGTTTCTCCATCTGGAGACGTCTAGGTGTATTTATGCATATCCTTATGCTGAAATGTTATGCTCTTAACAATGAGATTCTTTGATGTGGCGAAGGTGACTAATGTAACCCCATTATCGTTACTCTCTTCATGAAGACTGAATTTACCTATTGTTGGTTGGAATATATCTTCCCGCCACACCTTTGCATTAAATATACTAAGACAATCTTCATATGATATCGTGAAAGGCTATTAAATACGCATTCTGGTTCGTCATAGAAGTCATCCTTGATCTTGTCATCTTATCTTCTGTGGGGGCATGCACATTTACGATTAGAAAATCATATTTATTAAATTATTTTTTATTATTTTATATTACACCACTGAGGCTATATTTTATTAAAAAAAATTATATATACTTTTTCTTTTATATTTTTACACTCCTTGAGAAAGGCGGAGTGTAAAAATATAAAAGAAAAAAAAAGGGTATATACAATTTATTTATAATAGAAAATCATATTGTTTACCCTTTAGAATTATGAATGATATCCCATCACTGACAAACTTAATATCTCGGATAGCGGATAGGATGCTCCTTCGGACTAAAAAACCCTCCAAATTCAGGTCTTACTGTACCCCCGTAGTATAATGCAAAGCTTGTCGTGGCCATCAAACTTCCTGTAAAGCGGCTATATCCAAGGATGATTTATCTAATTCCCGCGTTAATACCTCTAGTTCCCAGCTATTGTATAAAGTCCTAACATTCCATGTTCCTAGGAACATGCCCCTGTGTTTGAGCCTTTGGTATGGGTTCCCTGAAGAAGTCCTCGCCCGGAGAACCGAATGGGGGACTATTTGACCTCCGGAAAATTTTACCCCAGTTGAACCCATGTCCGCATTTCTTGACGGTTGTATTTTTACTGTGAAAGATTGTCATTCTTTTGAGGAAGGTACTTTTATTCGTCTGGCTTATCACCTTCGACCAGTCCGGCATGGGTAACCCTATCGGCAGCAATGCTACCGCCGGCATAACTCTCGGGATCATTTAAGCACGCAAGCCACTCCACCACGACAAGATAAAGATACCATGGAGGGTTCAATTGCTCATATATTTGGCAGAATACAATAAAAAGGTGGATCAGTGAAAAATGAAATAAAGGACGTTGAAAGCAGGGAAGTAAATTAAATGTCCGAAGGAGAAGGAAGCTCTAGTTAGTAAGAACACTTTTTTTCCCCGTTTGTAGATTAATAACACGTGACTAAGGGTTTACAGTCCCGCGCCGTAGCCGAGTGGTTAAGGCAGGAAGCCTTGGCGCAGAGCTACGGGACTTGCGCTGGTTCGAGTCTCATGGTATTTCGGCCAGTATGGGACCGGTGTCCACCCAGCATCGTGAGGGTAGCTACAATGAGTAGCGACTCCAGGTTGAGAAGACCAGCTATAACGACTGGGGGACTCGACATGCTGACCACATGTCATCCCTATACTGGCTGATGATCATCTACCTCTGTGATTGACACATGCGGATGAGAGGCCAGCAGCCGGCTGGTAGGCCAAGTGTCTTGTAGGCCTGTCGCGCCAGGAATAAAAAAAAGGGTTTACAACTTGTAACTCTGCGATGGATAAGTCGAGAAAAGTGTCTATCAACACCTGTGGATTAAACTAAAGTTAATGAAATACATTACCGCGTGAAGTCATTTTACTTGCACGAACAGTGATGTGTCTTCTTGTATCTTGTAAGCCCATGTTTCCCTTAACAGAGATTTAGGCGCTCTCCCCCCTATAGGGAAGAATTAGAACCATACTAATTTAGTTACACTTGTTTTCGTATAGATGTCATTTGGGTGGTCCGTGGTCTGAGTTCCGCCTCATACTGACATCTAGGAATCCAAGGTAGTACTAGGACGGAAAAATTTGGTAAATTTGCTTCAGGCTTAAGGATCTTTTACGAGCCTGAAAATCTTCAGAATCGGGACCCACGGCTTAAAGTCCCTCCTGGAGGACTTGCTCCTTGGATTTTTACATCCTTAAAAATCCATCGACCCCGGCCGGGTTTGAACCCGCGACTCTCGGGACCAGAGGCAAGGAGCATAACCACTAGTCCACCGTGGCCGATACAGTGATATGTACATTATTAAATACTACTGTCCTTCATTAAGCCGAAATTATGGCATCTTCCCCCATGAGAACACACATCAGAGCACGTCCCGTATATAACCTGCACTGTCGTACATGTGCATTGACGTCATGAAGGGGTATAACTGCGATGTACATGTACAATGACGTCATGGAGGGTAATAATTTCGATATGCATGTGCAATGACGTAATGAAGGGGAATAACTCTACTTATATTCGTGATGCCTGCTTACTTTTGTTAAACAGTATCTCTAAATAGGCAGCATTTGGTTAAATCAATATTGTGCAGTTTTTCCTTCTTTAGTTTTTATAATGGCGACTCCAATCAGCATTGTGAACCCCAGTGAAATTTTGAGAATTGAAGATATGGTGCTAGAAAAAATTGTGTTCCAGGATTTGTGTTTTCAACTTGACACTCCTGAAAAAGCAATGAAATGGCTGGCGCGTCGTCATCTCCTTATGAACGGTATGCTGTGCGAAGAATGTAATGTACCGTCTAGGCTTGTGCCTTATGTCAAAGGTGCAGACAAAAGGAGATGGTCATGCCGAAAATGCAAAAGAACTAAATCCATACGACATGGTTCGTTCTTTTCCAACAGCCATTTATCACTGCAGCAAATTGTGTTAATAATTTATGTTTGGTCAAAAGACTTCCCTCAACACATAGCTGCAGAGGAGTGTCGAGTGGACAGTTCTCACACGATAGTAGATTGGTTCAAAATCTGTAGGGAGGAGTGTAAGGTTTATTTAGAAAGACATGCTACTGCGATAGGTGGGTTTGACGAGGAAGGTGTTCCCATAGTCGTGGAAATAGATGAGACGAAGTATTTTCACCGAAAATACTACAGGGGAAAATGGAAACAGGGCCATTGGGTATTTGGGGGGATAGAGAGGACATCTGGAAAGTGTTTCCTTGTTGAGATTCCAGATAGAAAATCAAGTACTCTGGAACCTTTAATACAAGAAAATATTCTGCCTGGATCTCACATTATATCTGATAGCCATACTGCATATAAGAATGTGGATAAAATTGCCAATGGCATTTACATACACTCATTTGTTAATCATAAAGAGCATTTTGTCGATCCCAACGATCCTGATGTCCATACTAATAACGTAGAAAATATGTGGATGAGAGCAAAGAGGAAATTAAGGATGCAGTTTGGAACTTCCGAGCACCTCTTTCCCACATACTTACATGAATTTGTATACAAATCATCTTTCAATAATAAATCTGTTTTCCAAAATTTCCTCGTCACTCTTACTGAAAATTATCCATTATCAATTTAGCATGTGCCTCCCTGTAGCTGAACCATGAAGAATCTACAGTTTTTTTTTATAAATGTAAGCACTAAATTTGAAAATAACATTTATTTTAAACTTTGATCTAAGTTCCACGTTTATAATCGTCTTGTGTGCAATTAAAATTTATTTACTTTTTTGTGATAATCCAACCCATATATGCAACTTCACTACCATTCATCCTAACGTCAGTTAGAGAATTTCATTACTGACGTAGGCTAATTTTATTTATTTATTTTTTTCAGAATATTTATGATTTTTGGATACATTACAACCTTGAAGAATATGACGTAATGATTTGATAATCTTTCCTACACTGGAGACCATTTTTAACTGATGCAAGTCCTCAATATTATCTACAAATTGGGTGTTATCACAAAGTTGGATGTTAACAGCCTCCTTACAAAGGAAGAGCAGTGAAGCAACAGAAAATTCGTAGTAAGTACACTCTTTGGGATCATAAAACAAATTAAACTACATGTCTGGATTTCAAAGTTCAAGTAAAAAAAAAAAAGCAAATTAGATCAGCATAGGAATGAATGGAGAATCCATGTCCACATGGCTATTAACCTCTGGTATCAATAATGCCAGTGTGTTAATGAGTTAGATAAATGTAGATTGTGGCATTTACATAAACAGCATAAACTATCTAACTCACTGGCATTATCGAACCCCTAAGTTCATGCCCGCGCGGACATAAGCTCTCCATATATCCCTATCCTGAGTCAATGTTTTCCAATCATCTCCTGTATAATCTACTTCCCTCAAATCATAGTTAATGTTATTCTCCCACCTCATTCTTGGTCAACCAACTGGGCGTTTTCCCTCTGGTTTTCCTATAAGAAGGTTCCATGCACGTCTTTCATTCCCCATTCGTACCACATGTCTTCTCCATCTCAATCTACGAGACTTAACTGTTCTCATTATATCTGGCTTCCTATAAAGACCATGTAATTCATTGTTATGCAGTCTTCTCCATTCAACTGTCTGTTCATCTCTCTTTGGTCCAAAATTTTTCCTAAAAACTTTATTCTCAAATACTCGTAATCTCCTTTGCTCCCTTAAAGTAAGAGTCCATGTTTCGCAACCATGTAATATAACTGGTAGAATAATAGTTTAATATATTTTCAGTTTGTTTTTTTGAAAGGAGTTGGGAAGTCAAGAGTCTCTGTAATGCATAATAACAATATACAATATACAATAACATAATATACAAATTTTTTCTTCCACACTTCCCAGTCTTGCGTGTCTGCTTCTGTCATATTTCTCTTCTTCATGTTGTCTTCTTCAATAATTTACAATTTTTTTACTGTTGAAATTCATTGGAGAACATTTTTTGACAACTCACCTCATAAATTTAGTGTTTTTTATAAAACCGTTGTATCAAACGTAATAATGTCCATCCTCAGCCACACCTCCGACTAATGAAATTCTTCGGCCGTCAACTCTTCTATTGTCACCATCTTCAGGGCTGCCATCTATGGTTGAATTTATGAACTTCGAAATCAAATTTTGTTTGTTAGGAATATCGAAATTCATTAATCTATATTTATTTTTCTGAATGTATATCTTCTCCCAAACTGTCAATACTAAAGGTTTGACCACTGTTTAAAAGTTTTGCATCTCTTCCAATTTTATGACGTTCTAATAAATTATTTGCAGAAATTGGAGATTTTTCAATTTTAGAATTTTTAATATTTCTAAAATGTTCTTTATACGAGTTTCCAAGTTCCTTTTAGTTTTTCTACATAAACTTTATTGCAATCTTTACAACTTATCTGATAAATTCCAGAATTCTTACTGTCTGGGACATTGTCTTTTTTATTAGTACTTAGAAGATTATCCAGATTAGATTTATTTATTGGTGCCAAAGTAGTATTGTATTTGTCAACTTTTTTTGAAATGTTCTATGCATGTCAGGATGGTAATAATTTTCTTGCATTTTTTTTCTTTGCAATTTTGTAGAGTAGTATATTTATTAAGTTTTATTTGTTCGATTTTCTTTAACTTATTTATATTTTAGCAATAATAAATTCTAAATATATTGAAGATGCTCTAAAATTATTGAACCTTCAGGTTGAATCAGTGAAGTTTACTGTAGAATTGGAAAAAAGAAAGTAAAATTCCATTCTTGGATTTATATTTAATTAGAGATGATCAGACATAAAAACATATTTTCAATGCTTTTATTATTTAAATCAACACTTTCCAATTCTGGATATAATGCAATTTAAGAAAGAAAAATTAGTGTTTGACCCGGGATTTGAACCCTGACCTCTAGTTTTACATACTAGTGTGCTGTCCAATTACACCATTCAAACGACAATACAAATTGTATAGGTTGAAAGAAATATTGTTTGTATTGTCGGTTGACTGGTATAATTGGACAGCACACTAGCACGTGGAACTAGAGATCCAGGGTTCAAATCCCGGTTCAAAAATTAATTTTTCTTTCTTAAATTAGATTCCATTCAGAATTAGAAAGTGTTAAATTAAATAATAAAAACATAGAAAATATGAAGTTTTACCGCTAAAAATTAATATATAAATTCTCAATAAAAATACTTCAGAATAGAAGCCGTCAGTAGGCGTGATGGTAGCGACAGCTACAAACAAGAATTGTGTAAGTTGTAAGAAATGTTAATGTTTGTATGGTCGTTTGAATGGTGTAATTTGACATCACACTAGTACGTAGAACTAGAGGTCCAGGGTTCAAATCCCAGTTCAAACATTCATTTTTCTTTCTTAAATTACAAAAAAAAATTGAATTTGGTATTTATAGAAAGGAAAGTCACACAAATAATTATATTAAATCATCAGGATTCAATCACATTGCACATAACCATGCAATATTTAACAGCTTAATACATAGATTGACGAATATCCCATTAAATAATGAACATTTCAAGAAAGACTCTAATGACATCTTAAAACAGCCAGATTAAATAGTTTTGATAAAGGGTTAATTATAAATAACTTAAAGAAATTAAAAGAGAAGAAAGAGACTTAATGAATATACTACTCTACAAAATTGTAAAGAAAAGAAGAAATTTGAGAAAATGACTTACCATCCTGAAAAGCATAGAACATTTAAACAAATGTTGACAAATACAATATTACTTTGGTACCAATAAATAAATTTAATCTGAGTAATCTGCTAAGTACTAATAAAAAAGACAATGACCCAGGCAGTAAGAATTCTGGAATGTATCAGATAAGTAGTAAATATTGCAAAAAAGTTTATATAGCAAAAACTAAAAGGAATTTGAAAATTACTACCAAAGAACATTTTAGAAATATTAGCAATTATGAAATTGAAAAATCTGCAATTGCTGCACATGATTTATTAGAACATCATAAATTTGGAAGAGAAGCAAATATTTTAAAACAAGTGGATAAACCTTTATAATTGACAGTTTGGTTGAAGATATACATTCAGAAAAATTAATATAGATAAATGGTACAGATATGTCCAGCGAATGGAAGAGCATCAGCTACCAAACGGTGTTTTGGAATGGAAATGTGAGGCAAGATGAGGCAGAGGAAGACCTAAAACCTCCTGGAGTCAGGGAATACAGTTATACATGAAGGAGAAACATTTATAACCAGGAAATTGGATGGACCGACAAAATCAGCTATTAGGAATCGGACGAAGTCAAAGACATTAATAAACCGATGATCTATCTACCAATGAATATTGATGTTCCTAAAGAACAAAATTTGATTTCGAACTTGAAATTTTAACCATAGATGGCTGCACTGAATATGTTGACAACAGAAGAATTGACGGCCGAAGAATTTCATTATTCGGAGTTGTGTCCGATGGTGGATATGATTACGTTTGAAACCACGGTTTTGTGAAAAACACGAAATTTATGAGGTGAGTTGTCAAAAAATGTTCTGCGATGAATTTCGAGTATTATACCTCATAATGTTTACTTCCCAACATTGATTTACTAAAATTTTTTACTCTTTCTTTTCATTGTAGATTTAAAAAGAAATAATTTACACAAGAATTATACCCTATTATTAGTTTCTAGTGTATGTTTAACTAGGAAGCTATGTGGCTATTTCAGTAAATTTTCTCATATGCATTGAAAATTACATGGCGATATTGAAATTTATCCTCTTGTCTTTTATAACAGAGTGTTTTTGTCATCTTCAATTATGTATTGATCACTACGAGGGCTAAAATTCCAATATTCCCTATAGACTATAAATAATACTTATATAATAATAGCTTTATTTTAGCTGGCAGAGGTAGACTTCAAAAAGGCATACGATTCAATTAAGAGGGAGAAATAATACAGTATCCTGTTTGAGTTTGGAATTCTTAAAAAAGTTAGTTAGACTTATACGAATGTGTCTAAAAGGCACAAAGAATAGGGTGAGTGTAGGCAAACAGTTTTCGGACACTTTTGAAATCCGCAATGGGTTGAAGCAAGGAGATGCACTATCTCCACCACTATATAATTTTGTACTAGCATGCCATCAAATCGGGGGTCACGCCGTAGCGTAGTGGTTTAAGGCACTGAGCTATAAGCCGGAGGGTCCAGGGTTCAAGTCCCGTTGGGGTCAGGATTTTTAAACTGACCCAAACCCTCTCGGCGGCACTATGGCCCTGGGGTCGACTCAGCCTCTAACGGAAATGAGTACCAGACGCTTGTTCTGGGGGTAAAGGCGGCCGTCACGCAGGGCTGACAACCCGGCTGACATAAAGTGCCGATTGTCTAGAAAAAGTGGGAGCCTTAACCTCCTACTACCCCAAGGGCCTCCGGGTCTGTTGTGGGATCACTTTACTTTTTACTTTATGCCATCAAATCTTTAGAAGATGAAGAAGGCCTACAACTCATTGGTTATATAAGCTGCTAGTTTATGGTGATGATGTAGTACTACGGGGCGATAGCAAGGAGATACTAAAGGACAACACGCACACACTACTGAGGAACACTAAGAAATGGGGACTGGAAGGAAATATCAATAAAACTAAATATATGGTCACACATAGAAATACATTATATTATGGAAATGGAGATCTAATGACAAACGAGGGAAATTTTGAGGGAGTGGTTGAATTCAAATACCTAGGAACAATAATGACAAAACAGAAATGAGATGCACAAAGGAATTAAACATAGGCTCAATTATGGCATTACAGAGGACTCTTGATGTCCGAACTCCTTTCAAAAAATTTAAACTGAAAATATATAAAATTATTATTCTGCCAGTTATATTATATGCAATGCGAAACTTGGACTCTTATTTTAAGGGGGGAAATGAGATCACGAGTATTTGAGAATACAATTCTTAGGAAAATTTTTCACTTAAGAGAGATGAACAGGCAGGTGAATGTAAAAGTCTTATTAACAGTTAACTACATGGTCTTTATAGGAAGCCAGATATAATGAGAACAGTTAAGTCTCGAGGACTGCGTTTGGCAGGACATGTGGCACGAATGGGGAATGAAAGACGTGCACGAAATCTTGTTGTAGGAAAACCAGAGGGAAAACACCCAGTTGGTGGACCAAGAATGAGGTTGGAGAATAACATTAACTATGTTTTGCGGGAAGTAGATTATACAGGGATGATTGGAAAGCATTAGCTCAGGATATGTATGTATGGAGAGCTTATGTCCGCGCGCGGCCATGTACCTACGGATTCGATAGTGCTAGTTTGTTAGATAGTTAGTCAGGCAGAGTGAAGGCCTCAAGGACTTTGTCTACCACTCAACCAGGTTGAGATTATCCAACCCATATATGCAACTTCACTAACATTCATCATATCGTCAGTTAGAGAATTTCATTAGTGACATAGGCTAATTTTATTTAATTTATTTTCAGAATATTTATGATTTTTGGATATATTACAACCTTCAAGAATGTAACATAATGATTTGATAATTTTTCCCTACATGATAACATAATCTGTGGAGACCATTTTTAACTGAAGTAAGTCTTCAATATTATCTACAAATCGGATGTTATCAGAAAATTGTATGTTAACAGCCTCCTTACGAATGAAGAGCAGTGAAGCAACACAAAATTCATAGTAAGTACACTCTTTGGGATCTTAAAACAAAATCAACGTGTTTGGATTTCAAATTTCAAGTAAATAAAAGGCAAATTAGATCAGCATAGGAATGTATGGAGAATCCATGTTCACATTGCCATTAACCTCTGGCCTCGATAATGCCAGTGTGTTAATAAGTTAGATAAATGTAGATTGTGGCATTTACATACACAGCGTATGTCCAATAAATTCACACCAGTAGAAACTAAAAGGAAAGTTATGAATTACAGGAACTAAGAAATATTGGACAAATTATTTAGATGTCACAATACATTATAATAACAAATATACTTCAACGTTTTTTTAATACAACTTTTTTACACGCTTTTTATTAGCTTGGCATGTATCTGTCCATCTATCTATGTAACGGAATCTTTGAACACGATTTTCACACATTGGATCGACTTTAAACTTTGAATATTTGTAAAGGACCAATGATAATACAATAATTTCATAATTTTTTCTAAGATCCTGGCCAGGATTATCAGGACATCAAAAAAATAAAGATCTGAATAATAGGTTACGGACTTATCGAGTGTATAGTGCATCACCTCTGGTAGGTCATTTGGTCGATCGGTGGATTGTAGTGGTATATCATTTCAGTAATCCATAGGTCTCTGGTTCAAATCCGACCCGGAAGATTTTTTAGAAAAGTATTACTTTTAGCTCATATTAAAATACTATAGAATTTAAATATATTTACATTTTTATCTTATTCCGTAAAATATTAATGACAATTTTGTAAACTTACCACACTGTAATTGATCCAAAAAATATGAAAAGTATACGATTAACTGTAACTATTTATCTATATTAAAATATTCAAAAATATTATAATAATGTTAGATAATAATATTAAAAAATATATAATTATAATATTCGTTGCTAGACACTAAAAATATCGTAAGCAATTAATTTTTCATGAGATTCCGGTTTATGGCAGTCAATTAAACTAAAAATTAAAAATAAATAATAGTTTTAAAACTGAAAAACACACTTTATTAGAAAACCAAACTAAAAAAAAATAAAAAAAATAAATTATAGTTTAAAAAAACTAAAACAACATGCTTTAAGAGAAAACCGATCTAAACATGATAAATAATTTATATTTCTAACACGCTTGGGACAAAATTAAAGTGGTCAACAAAAATAATCTCTAACAAATCTAGAATAAAACTGTAGTTATCCACAAAAAATAATATATTTACCATCAAAATCGTGGGGTGCTTGTTATGATTTTTACGTTTTCTTCTTAGGGACTTTGCTTTTACCAATATCTGTTTATTATCAATATATTAATTGATATAGAGAAACCGCGCTTTTGATGGTAAAATTATTATTTTGTACATAACTCTAGTTTTATTCTAGATATGTTGGAGATTATTTTTTTGTTGACCATTGTAATTTTATCCCAAGCGTGTTGGAAAGTAAAATTATTTTTCATTTTTTAGTTCGGTTTTATAATAAAGCGTGTTGTTTTAGTTTTTTTAAACTATATATTTTTTTAATTCTGAGATTGTTTCTTTTATTTACACAATATAATCTGTTTTCTTCGACACTTCCCGGTCTTGCGTGTCTGCTAATTTTCTTTTATTTTAAGATTGTTTATGTTATTTACACAGGTATCCTGAACCAAAATATAATTCTTTTCTTCCACACGTCCCGGTCCGACGTGTCTGCTTCTGTCATATTTCTCTTCTTCATGTTGTCTTCTTCAATAATTCACAAATTGTTTACTGTTGAAATTAATTGGAAAACATTTTTTGACAACTCACGTCATAAATTTCGTGTTTTTCATAAAACCGTGGTTTCAATTGTAATCATGTCTATCTTTAGCCACACGTCCAACTACCGTAATGAAATTCTTCGGCCGTCAACTCTTGTATTGTCACCATCTTCAGGGTTGAATTTATGAACTTCGAAATCAAATTTTGTTTGTTAGGAATATCAAAATTCATTAATCTATATTTATTTTTCTGAATGTATATCTACTCCCAAACTATCAATTCTAAAGGTTTATCCACTGTTTAAAAGTTTGGCATCTCTTCCAATTTTATGATGTTTTAATAAACTATATGCAGCAATTGCAGATTTATTCAATTTCAGAATTTGTAATATTTTTAAGATGTTCTTTGATACGAGTTTCCAAATTCCTTTTAGTTTTTCCTATATAAACTTTATTGCATTCTTTACAACTTATCTGATAAATTCCAGATTTCTTACTGTCTGGGACATTGCCATTTTTTATTAGTACCTAGAAGATTACCCAGACTAAATTTATTTATTGGTGTCAAAGTAATATTGTATTCGTCAATTTTTTGAAATGTTCTATGCATTTGAGTATGGTAATAATTTTTGTTGTATTTATTATTATTTTTTTGCAATTTTGTAGAGTAGTATATTCATTAAGTGTTTTTTTTGTTTGAATTTCTTTAACTTATTTACATTCAGGGCGAATCAGTGAAGTTTACTGTAGAATTGGAAAAATAAAATAAAATTCCGTTCTTTGATTTATATTTAATTAGGAGTGATCAACACAAATAATTATTGTCAATGTTTTTATTATTTAAATTAACACTTTTCAATTCTGGATAGAATCTAATTTAAGAAAGGAAAACTTAATATTTGACCCCTGGGCCTCTAGTTTTACGTACCAGTGTGCTGTCCAATTACACCATTCACACGACGATACAAATTGTTTAAGTCGAATTGTGTAAGTTGAAACAAATATTAATGTTTGTATTGTCATTTGAATGATGTACACTAAATTAGAGATCCAGGGTTCAAATCCCGGTTAAAAAATTAATTTTTCTTTCTTAAATTAGACTTTATCCAGAATTAGACAGTGTTAATTTATGAAGTAAAACTATCGAAAATATGAAGCTTTACCCCTAAAAAGTAATGTATAAATTCTCAATAAAAATACTTCTGAATAGAAGCCGTCATTTGGCGTGACCGTAGCGACAGCTATTAGCCTTCGGACGAACAAGAATTGTGTAAGTTGAAAGAAATATTAATGTTTGTATGGTCGTTTGAATGGTGTAACTAATTGGACATCACACTAGTACGTAGAACTAGAGGTCCAGGGTTCAAATCCCAGTTCAAACATTCATTTTTCTTTCTTAAATTAAAAAAAAAAATTGAATTTGATATTTATAGAAAGGAAAGTCACACAAATAATTATATTAAATCATCAGGATTCAATCATATTGCACATAACCATGCAATATTAAACAGCTTAATACATAGATTGACGAATATCCCATTAAATAATGAACATTTCAAGAAAGACTCTAATGATATCTTAAAACAGCTAGATTAAATAGTTTTGATAAAGGGTTAATTATAAATAACTTAAAGAAATTCAAAGAGAAGAAAGAGACTTAATGAATATACTACTCTACAAAATTGTAAAGAAAAGAAGAAATTCGAGAAAATTACTTACCATCCTGAAAAGCATAGAACATTTAAAAAAATGTTGACACATACAATATTACTTTGGTACCAATAAATAAATTTAATCTGGGTAAACTTCTAAGTACTAATAAAAAAGACAATGTCCAAGTCAGTAAGAAAACTGGAAGTTATGAAATATGTTTTAAAGATTGCAAAAAAGTCTATATAGGAAAAACTAAAAGGAATTTGAAAACTCGTACCAAATAACATTTTAGAAATATTAAAAAATTATGAAATTGAAAAATCTGCAATTTCTGCACATGATTTATTAGAACATCATAAATTTGGAAAGAGAAGCAAACATTTTAAAACAAGTGGATAAACCTTTATAATTGACAGTTTGGGAGAAGATATACATCCAGAAAAATTAATAGAGATAATGATACAGATATGTCCAGCGAATGGAAGAGCATCGGCTACCAAAAGGTGTTTTGGAATGGAAATGTGAGGAAAGATGAGGCAGAGGAAGACCTAAAACCTCCTGGAGTTAGGGAATATAGTTATACATGAAGTAGAAACATTTATAATCAGGAGATTGGATGGACCGCCAAAATCGGCTATTAGGAATCGGACGAAGTCAAAGACATTAATAAACCGATGATCTATCTACCAATGAATATTGATGTTCCCAATGATCAAAATTTGATTTCGAAGTTGAAAATTCAACCTTTAGATGACAGCACTGAAAATGGTGAGAATAGAAGAATTGACGGCCGAAGAATTTCATTATTCGGAGTTGTGGCCGACGATGGACATGATTACGTTTGAAACCACAGTTTTGTGAAAAACACGAAATTTAAGAGGCGAGTTGTCAAAAAATGTTCTCCAATAAATTTCAATGATTATACCTCATAATTGTGGAAAGGAATGGGAAGCTACCGAACCTAAAATTCTCTAGTAAAGCTAGAAAGCATGGCATGGAAATGCTATGATTGCAGTGAAAGACCTGCCCTCGGGCAGAATTACTATTGATGGATATCTCATAATGTTTACTCCCCAACATTAATTTACTAAAATTTTTTACTCTTTCTTTTCATTACAGATTAAAAAAATAAATTAATTTACACAAGAATTAGACCCTATTGTTAGTATGTACTATATGTTTAACTAGGAAGCTATATGGCTATTTCAGTAATTTTGTTCATATAAATTGTAAATTACATGGTGATATTGAAAATTATCATTTTCTCTTTATGACAGAGTTGTTTTTGTCATCTTCAATACTGTATTGATCACTAGGAGGGTTATTAAAATATACTCCAAGTTCCAATATTTCCTATATAAATAATACTTTAATATATAATAATAATAATAATAATAAAAATAATAATAATAAAATATAATAAAATAATAATAATAATAATAATAATAATAATAATAATAGCTTTATTATACCTGGAACAGGTAGACTTCAAAAAGGCATACGATTCAATTAAGAGGGAGTAGTTATATAGTATCCTGTTGGAGTTAGGAATTCTTAAAAATATAGTCTGACTTATAGGAATGTGTCTAAAAGGCACAAAGAATTGGGTGTGTATAGGCAAACAATTTTCGGATACTTTTTAAATCCTCAATGGGTTTTAACAAGGAGATGCACTGCGCTATCTCCTCCACACTTTAATTTTGCTCTAGCATGCCATAAAATCTTTAGAAGATGAAGAAGGCCTACAATTAATTAGTATTAATCAGCTGTTAGTTTATGCTGATGATGTAGTACTATAGGGCAATAGCGAGGAGATACTAATGACCAACATGCGCACACTACTGAGAAACACTAAGAAATTGGGACTGGAAGTAAATAACAATAAAACTGAATAATATGGTCACACATAGGAATACATTATATAATGGAAATGGAGAGCTAATGACAAATGAGGGAAATTTTGAGGGAGTGGTTGAATTCAATATACATAATCACAAACAGGAATGAGATGCACATATGAATTAAACATAGGCTCAATTCTGGCATTACAGAGACCCTTGATGTCCCAACTCCTTTGAAAAAAGTTAAACTGAAAATATATAAAATTATTATTCATCATCATCATAGTACATTCACGAATTTAGGCCATTTGTTGACCTGTTTCGGCCTCAAGAGAAACACCATCCAGAAGTCTTTTGAGTGGACGTCCTGGTCTTCTTCTTCTGCAGGTTGATATCTTAACATTTGTTTGGGTATTCTGTGATCTTCCATTCGATGAACATGTTGCATCCATCTTGACTTAGAATCAGAAATTTTGTTTTCTAAAGATTCCATGTGTAATTCTTCTAAGATGTCTTCATTTTTTTTTTGTGATCTAGTAGTGTGTATCCTGCAGTCCTCCGAAGATATCTCATTTCAGCAGATCTAAGTCTCTGTATATCCTTCTGTTTCAACGTCCATACTTCGCTACCATACAAAAGAGTTGGAAGAGTCAGTGTTTTATACACTTTCAGTCTTGAATGCTTTTGGACTAACTGTGGCTTGAAGATAGAATTTATTAACCCTAAAATTCTTAAAAATTTAGATATTTTTGCATTTACATCCTTTTCTTCTTCATATGAGATATTGCATCCTAGATATGTAAAATTATTTACACTGCTCCAAAATTTTATTGTCCAGTACAATTTACTTCTGACAGGATCTACACCTTGAAATGCCATAATTTTTGTCTTTTCTGTAGATATCTTTAATCCATATTCTTCTGTAATTTTGTTAAGTTCATACAGACCTTTCTGTAGATTATCTTCGGAATTTGCTATTATTATTTGATCATCTGCAAACAATAGGGTGTTTAATTTTCTATTTTCTGATATTCTTATTCCAAATTTATATGTTTTGTTCCAGCAACATATTACTTCATTAATATAAATTGCAAAAAGTGTTGGGGATAGGGGGCAGCCTTGTCTCACACCACGATTTATAATTCCTTCTTCAGAAAATCTGTTATTTAATTTAATCTTTATGGTGTTGTCTTACTTACTTACTCACTGGCACTATCGAACCCGTAGGTTCATGGCCGCACGGACATAAGCTCTCCATACATCCCTATCCTGAGCTAATGCTTTCCAATCATTCCCTGTATAATATACTTCCCTCAAATCATAGTTAGTGTTGTTCTCCCACCTCATTCTTGGTCTACCAACTGGGCGTTTTCCTTCTGGCTTTCCTACAAGAAGTTTCCATGCACGTCTTTCATTCCCCATACGCGCAACATGTCCTGCCCATCGCAGTCTACGGGACTTAACTGTTCTTATTATATCTGGCTTCCTATAAAGACCATGTAGTTCATTATTATGTAGTCTTCTCCATTCACCTGTCTGTTCATCTCTCTTTGGTCCAAAATTTTCCTAAGAACTTTATTCTCAAATACTCGTAATCTCCTTTCCTCCCTTAAAGTAAGAGTCCATGTTTCGCACCCATATAATATAACTGGTAGAATAATAGTTTTATATATTTTCAGCTTAACGTTTTTTGAAAGTAGTTGGGACATCAAAAGTCTCTGCAATGCATAATAGCATGCATTTCCAGAATTGAGCCTATGTTTAATTTCTTTGTGCATCTCATTCCTATTTGTGATTATTGTTCCTATGTATTTGAATTCAGCCAATTCCTCAAAATTTCCCTCATTTGTCATTAGCTGTCCATTTCCATTATATACTGAATTTCTACATGTGACCATATATTTAGTTTTACTGATATTTACTTCCAGTCCTAATTTCTTAGTGTTAATAGTGTGTGCGTGCTGGCCTTTAGTATCTCCTCGCTATCGGCCAGTAGTACTACAACCACAGCATAAACTAACAGCTTATTAATACCATTCAGTTGTAAGCCTTCCTCATTCTCTAAAGATTTAATGACATGCTCTAGTACAAAATTAAATAGTAGAGGAGATAGTGCATCTCCTTGCTTCAAGCCATTCTGGATTTCAAAAGTGTCTGAAAACTGTTTGCCTACACGCACCCTATTCGTTGAGCCATTTAGACACATTTGTATAAGTCTAACTAACTTTTTAGGAATTCCGAACTCCAGCAGGATACTATATAACTTCTCCCTCTTAATTGAATCATATGCTTTTTTGAAGTCTACATATAGTTGATGTACAGTACCATTATATTCCCATTTCTTTCTAAAATCTGTCTTATACTAAAAATCTGATCTGTTGTAGACCTGTTTCTTCTAAATGCACATTGATGATCTCCTAGAATGTCATCAATATAGGGAGTAAGTCTGCTTACTAATATATTTGTTAGAATTTTGTACGAAGTTGAAAGTAATGAGATGCCCCTATAGTTGTTGCAATCAGTTTTATCTCCTTTCTTAGAAATTGGTACGATAATTGATTCCTTCCATTCATCTGGAAGAGCTTCTTTTTCCCAAATCATACTAAGCAACCAGCGTATCTTGTCCATCAATTTTTCTCCCCTGATTTTATCAGTTCTGCTGGGATCTCATCTGAACCTGATGCTTTATACATCTTCAATTTTCAATTGCCATTTCAACCTCTAATGCACTTGGCTCTGCGACTAGCATTTCTGCTGTCTGTAACTTATCCTCCTCAATGTCCTGTTCTGTATGTACATTTAGTAGCTGATTAAAATAACTTTTCCATCTATTTAATATACTCTTGGAATCTGCAATCATATCCCCATTTTCATTCCTAATTATGTTTGTTCTAGCCTGAAACCCTTTCTTCTCTATACTAATTCCCTGATATAATTCTCTAATGTTCCTATTTTTTGCATTCATTTCAAGATCATTAATCTTCTCTCTTAAATATTCCATCTTTTACTCTTTAGTAACTTGGTGGTTTCCGGTCTAACACTACCCAATTGCTCTAAATTAACCTCATTTGGCTCGTGTAACCATTTCATTTTTGCTAGCTTTCTTTTGTTTACAATGTCGGCACATTCCTCATCAAACCATTTCTTGTTTTGCCTCTTTTTTAAACAACCAATGCTTTCTGATGCGGACAATTTAATAGTATCTCTTATAGCCTAAACATTCTTTATTTATATCAGTTTCTTCTTCGTTTGCCACATTGTCATCTGAAGATTCCAGTACTTCAAATCTATTAGCAATTTTGATTTGGTATTCTTGCCGCATTTCATCATTTTTCAAGTTTTTTAATTCATATTTTACAGAATCATCTTTAGCGTTTGTTCCTCTCATAAGCGATAGCCGTGTGTCTGATTTTCACCCTCACCAGATGATGATCTGAATTGCAGTCTGTCCCTCTAACTGATCTAACATCAATGATGCTACTGTGCCAGCGTTTATCCACTAGTATATGATCTATCTGGTTCCGAGTTTCTCCATCTGGGGACGTCCAGGTGTATTTATGAATATCCTTATGCTGAAATGTTGTGCTCTTAACAATCAGATTCTTTGATGTGGCAAATGTGACTAATCTAACCCCGTTGTCGTTACTATCTTCATGAAGACTGAATTTGCCTATTGTTGGTTTTGAATATATCTTCCCGCCCCACTTTTGCATTAAAATCTCCTAAGATAATTTTCATATGATATCGTGAAAGACTATCAAATAAGCATTCTAATTCTTCATAGAACTCATCCTTGATCTTGTCATCTTTATCTTCTGTGGGAGCATGTACATTTACAATTATAAAATCATGTCGTTTACCCGTTAGAATTATGTATGATACCCTATCACTAACAAACTTAATATCTCGGATAGCGGATAGGATCCTCCTTCTGACTAAAAAACCCGTTCCAAATGCAGGTCTTTCTGCACCCCCATAGTATAATGCAAAGCTTCCTGATTCCTGACTACCTTCTCCTGGCCACCTAACTTCCTGTAAAGCGACTATATCGAAGGGCGATTTATCTAGTTCCCGCGTTAATATCTCTAGTGCCCCGCAATTGTATAAAGTCCTAACATTCCATGTTCCTAGGAACATGTCCCTGTGTTTGAGCCTTTAACATGGGTTCCCTGAAGTAGTCCCCGCCCGGAGAACCGAATGGGGGACTATTTGACCTCCGGAAAATTTTACCCCAGTAGAACCCATGTCCGCATTTCTTGACGGTTGTATTTTTACGGTGAAAGATCGTCACTCTTTCGACCAAGGTACTTATTTCGTCTGGCTTATCACCTTCGACCAGTCCGGCATGGGTAACCCTATCGGCAGCAATGCTACCGCCGGCATAGCTCTCAGGATCATTTAAGCACACAAGCCACTCCACCACGACAAGGTAAAGATACCATGGAGGGTTATGGTGTTGTCTTTGTAAATATTTTGTATGTTCTGCCGAAGTAAATTTGGTATATTTCTGTCTTCCAATATATTTAAGAGTTTTGATCTCTTGACTGTGTCGAATGCTTTTTCAAAATCTATGAAAGCAAAATGTGTTTCTAAGTTGAATTCTCTTCTTTTTTCAAGCAATATTTTAACAGAAAATGCTGAATCAATACAAGATCGTCCTTTCCTAAATCCATTTTGACATTCCATAAGGAATTTTTCACTGAAACTTTTCAATTTTCCATTTAAAATGTCTGCATAAATTTTGTAGCATGTGTTTAACAAACTGATTCCCCTATAGTTGTCCATTTTTCTCTTGTCTCCTTTCTTGAACAGGGGTATAACAATGCTTGTCTTCCATTCTTGTGGTATATCTGCATTTTTGAATACATTATTAAAGAAGGACAACAGTCTTTCATGGAACTGTTTGCCTGCATATTTGTACAATTCAGAATTCAAGCCATCTGTGCCAGTTGCCTTCCCATTTTTTAATTTATTTAAGCTATTGTTCAATTCTTCCAATGTTATTATGGAATCATTCTCATTATTAATTCAGAATATTGTATCTTCATAACTATTGTCAGTCCCAAAGACTTTTATAATTGAAAAATTCTTCTTTTGTTACTCCACAATTAATTTTGGTAGATTCTTTAATATCTTTATTCAAATGTTTCAATATTTTGAAGGTATTAGGTTGGAGCTTATGCAAGTCTGATTCTAAATGTGTAACAAAATTTAACAATGTTTTCCTACGTATCTTTCTTATTTCCCTCTTAACAATAGCTCTACAGCGTTTGAATTCTATTTCATTTTCTACTGTCTTTGTGTTCAAATATTTTTTATAAGCTGCATTTTTTTCTTCAATCAATTGTTTCATTTGATCATCCCAGATTTTTAGAGTTCTATTTCTTCTTTGTTGTATATTTACTTTTCCTAAAGTTTCATAAGCTGCATTTTGAATTATCATTTTAATGTTTTTCCATTATTCTTCAACATCATTACTTTCTGGAGTTGTAGCCATATATTGCTGAATTCTTCTCGAATATAACCATTTAATGCTGTCATCATAAAATAATTTTACCTTGTACTTTGTTCTATGCTCTTTTGTTGTTTCTTCTTTTTTAACCATCTTGGTGGAAATCTTATTTTTGCTTCTACTAGGTAGTGATCTTGAACCAATATCATATCCTCTATAGGCTCTGACATCGAGAAACAATTTAAAAATCTTATTATTTGCAATGAAATAATCAATGATTGATTTTGAGTCCTGACGATGCCAGGTATACTTAGTATGTTTCTATGATTGTAAAAGGTATTCGTTATTCTCATATCATTGTAGATAGCAAAATCAGTTAATCTTGTCCCATTCCTATTGCTGGTTGGTTCGCCAAATGTTCCAATATTATTGTTGACTTGAGCATTGCCCACTCTGGCATTTAAATCTACTATTATGAGAATGTAATCATTTATATTAATTTTGCTATAAATTTCTTGTAATATTTTATAGAATTCTGCATTGTCTTCTCCACGGCCTTCCTCTGGTGCATATACACCAAGAACTGTCAAATTACCTCTATTTATTTTCAGTCGAAGCTATAATATTCTTTCATTCCAGTAAATGTAGTGTTGAATTTTATTTCTTATGGTTTTATTAATCCAAATCATTACTCCAGCTTGTCCATGGGTTTTCCTGTTGACACCGCTATATATTTGTACATAATTTTGTGTTTCTTTCGTTCCTTTAAGTTTCGTCTTAGTTTCTGTAGTTACTGCAATATCAATGTTTCTACTTTTAAATATACTGTCTAGTTCCTCTTCTTTTTCATGGATGCTTCGGACATTCCAGGTTGCATATTTTACAATATCATTGTGCCGTTTTCTTTTAACCTTCTACCAGTTATATTACATGCATGGGAAACATGGACTCTTATTTTAAGGGAGGAAAGGAGATCACGAGTATTTGAGAACACAATTCTTAGGGAATTTTTGAACCAAAGAGAGTTGAACAGGCAGGTGAATGGAGAAGTCTTATTAACAGTTAACTACATGGTCTTTATAAGAAGCCAGATACAATGTGAACAGTTAAGTCTCGTGGACTGCGATGTGCAGAACATGTGCCACAAATGGGGAATGAAAGACGTGCACTGAAGCTTCTTGTAGGAAAGCAAGAGAGAATACGCCGAGTTGGCGAACCAAGAATTAGATTCGAGAATAACATTAACCATGATTAGGGTGTAGAAGATTATACAGGGATTATTAGAAAGAATTAGCTCAGGATATGGATATATGGAGAGCATATGTCCGCGCGGCCATGTATGTTCGGGTTCGATAGTGCCAGTGAGTTAGTTATATAGTTAGTTAGGCAGAGTGAAGGCATCAATTACATGTCTAACACTCAACCAGGATGAGATTATCCAACCCATATATGCAACTTCACTAACATTCATACTAATGTCAGGTAGAGAATTTCATTGCTGACGTAGGCTAATTTTATTAAATTTTTTTCAGAATATTTATGATTTTTGGATACATTACATCCTTCAAGAATATGACATAATGATTTGAAAATTTTCCGTACATGATGAACAAAATCTCTTGAGACTATTTTTAACTGAAGTAAGTCTTCAATGTTATCTACAAATTGGATGTTATCAGAAAAATTGGATGTTAACAGCCTCCTTACAAAGGAAGAGCAGTGAAGGAACAGAAAATTCATTGTAAGTACACTCTATGGGATCTTAAAACAAATTAAACTATATGTCTGGATTTCAAAGTTCAAGTAAAAAAAAAAAAAAAGGCAAATTAGATCAGCATAGAGATGTATGGAGAATCTATGTTCACATGGCCATTAATTTCTGGCCTCGATAATGCGAGTGTGTTAATGAGTTAGATAAATGTAGATTGTGGCATTTACATAAACAGCGTATGTCCAATAAATTCACACCAGTAGAAACTAAAAGGAAAGTTATGAATTTCAGGAACTAAGGAATGTTGGAAAAATTATTTAGATGTCACAATACATTATAATAACAAATATACTTCAACAGTTTCTTACACGCTTTATATTAGATTGACATGTATCTGTCAATCTGCCTATGTAACGGAATCTTTGAACACGATTTTCACACATTGGATCGACTTGAAACTTTAAATACTTGTAAAGGACCAATGACAATACAATAATTTCGTAATTTTTTCTAAGATCCTGACCTGCATTATCAGGACCCAAAAACGTAAAGACCTGTATAATTGGTTACGGACTTATCAACTTTTTAGTCCATCACCTCTGGTAGGTCAGTTGGTCGAGCGGTATATCATTTCAGTAATCCATAGGTTTCTGGTTGCAATCCGACCCGGATTTTTTTAGAAGAGTATTACTATTTAATTTTGTACTAGAGCATTACTATTGGCAGACAGCAAGGAGATACTAAAGGACAATACGGACACACTATTGAGTAACACTAAGAAATTAGGACTGGAAGTAAATATCTATAATACTAAATATATGGTCACTCGTAGAAATACATTATATAATGGAAATAGACAGCTAATGACAAATGAGAGAAATTTTGAGGTAGTGGCTGAATTCAAATACCTAGGAACAATAATCACAAATAGGAATGAGATGCACAAATAAATTAAACACAGGCTCAGTTCTGGAAATGCGTGCTATTATGCATTGCATAGACTCTTGATGTCTCAACTCCTTTTAAAAAACGTTAAACTGAAAATATATAAAACTATTATTCTACCAGTTATATTATATGGGTGCGAAACATGGACTCTTACTTTAAGGGAGGAAAGGAGATTACAGGTATTTGAGAATAAAGTACTTAGGAAAATTTTTGGACCAAAGAGAGATGAACAGACGGGTGAGTGGAGAAGACTACATAACAATGAGCTACATGATCTTTATGGGAAGCCGGATATAATAAGAACAATTAAGTCTCGTAGACTGCGATGGGCAGGACATGTTCCACGTATGGGGAATGAAAGAATTGCATGGAAGCGTCTTGTAGGAAAG
Organism: Diploptera punctata; assembly: GCA_030220185.1. Taxonomy (NCBI): domain Eukaryota; kingdom Metazoa; phylum Arthropoda; class Insecta; order Blattodea; family Blaberidae; genus Diploptera; species Diploptera punctata. The sequence goes on from JASPKZ010010573.1 coordinate 29,137, forward strand.
CCAGAGGGAAAACGCCCAGTTGTTAGACCAAGAATGAGGTGGGTGAATAACATTAACTATGATTTGAGGGAAGTAGATTATACAGGGAATGATTGGAAAGCATTAGATCAGGATAGGGATATATGGAGAGCTTATGTCCGCGCGGTCATGAACCTACGGGTTCGATAGTGCCAGTGAGTAAGTAAGTAAATACTAGAGCATGCCATTAAATCTTTAGAGAATGGGGAAGGCTTACAGCTCAAATGTAGTAGTAGTAGTAGGACTTTATTAGACAAAAAGTAAGATATTTACAATATTATTTACAAATATGGGTCGCACGGGCAGTAAGCCGTACATGCTGTTGACAGTCCGTTACAATAAAGTAATAATTGGTACTAGTGTAAAGAAAAATAAACAACAAAAACAGCAATGACATTACAATTACATAAAGAAAACACAATAATAATATTACAATTAAATAATAACACAATAGCTTTATACACTAAAAACATTAACATTACAATTACATAAAGAAAACACAATAATATTACAATTAAGTAATAACACAATAGCATTATACACTAAAAAACATTAACATTACAATTACATAAAGAAAACACATTAATATTACAATTAAATAATAACACAACAGCATTATACACTAAATTATTTATATATAATTGTTAATAATTAATGGTATTGCATTTTGATAACATATATTTATTCATGAATGAGTGTTGTCCTTATTTTTCGCGTTTTGTCCAGAAATTTACCGAGGTTTATCCAATTTTCTGGATTTACCAATAATTCCTAGCATGCCAATCTTTCCCGATTTGAATTTAGAAATCTTTCCGGTAATAACTGACGTCTCCAATATTCTAAATTATTACATTTTCCTAATATATGTATCTCATCTTCAAAGTTCCCGCACATTGGACATATTCGCATATCGTGATCGTCGCTAATTTTTAGAAATTTCCATGCCCCTAGCCTAAACCAAGCAAGCCCTGATCTCTCCTTAAATCCTAGGTTGAGTATATACGATTCTTTTCCCCAGACGTGTTTTAGGTCTCTTTGTAAACACAGTGAGCGTTTTCCTGTACATTCGGCGAAAGTATCTTGTTGGTTTATATCTAAGTACCTCCTCCTTATTTTTCTCCACACGTTCTTGCGATTTTCAGTCCCTTTTTCCCATATCCAGCCCATCCCAATCTTTTGGAGTTCTCTCCTAACCTCGTCTGCCCAAAATTTAACATCTATGTTTTTAATTTGGTGGTCGTAACCAATTGCTCTAAGCATTGTTTGTTCACCTTGGATTACTAGCAACCAGTATTTGAGTACACGAATTTTACAGTTAATGTCGTCCTGGAATGACCCGAATTCATATAAAATTCCACAGTTAGAAACGGCCTTACTAAGTCCTGTAATGTACTTTAGAAAATGCGTATATACCTTATTTAGTATTTCCGTTCTTTGGAAACCCCAAATCTCACTACCATAGTGCATTACTGGCCTGACCATAGCTCCCTACATTTTTTCTAATGTGCTGACTGGAATATCAGGCACTCGACCCAGAATACCGAGTACACTGTTAAGTTGTCCCTCCCCTTTAAATAATGCTATATCAATATGTTTTTTCCACTTTCCGTTCATTTTCAACGTCGTACCAAGATATTCAAAATGTTTCACGTTTTGAAGTACTTGATCTCTGTATTTCCATTCCTCTGCTCTACCATAAACCGTCCCATTTTTAAAGGTCATTGTTTTTGTCTTACTAACATTTACAGTCAATCCCCAATTCCTACAGTATATTTCCAGTAGGTCAAGACCTCTTTGCAATCCCTTGATTGTCTTGGAACAGATAATTAAATCATCTGCATACAACAGGACTGGGATTCTAACATTTCCTATCTCCGGAGCCTGAATTTCTCCTTCTAGCATTACGTCTACAAGATCATCAACGACGATAGATTAAATAGTATTGGTGATAAAATGCAACATTGCTCTCTCCCCGATTGGCTTCACTGCTCTCTGTAATGTGCCCTTGGTCTACTTTTATACAAAATTTAACATATTTATAAATTGACATTAAAGCATGTATCATTTTATGAGACAATCCTTTCCGATTTAATTTTTCCCAAAGTGCGCTTCGGTCCACAGTATCAAATGCCATCTTAAAATCAATGAATGCACAAAATAATTTACCCCCCTTCATTTTCAGATTGTCATCAATTAATGTTCTCAGAACAAATACGTTGTCCACGTGGAGTACCCTTCTCTAAAACCTGCCTGATATTTTGAGAGCCTATTGTTCTCTTTAGCCCATTGTCTTATTCGTTCGTAAAGTACTTTACATATATATTTTTCCGAACACTGACAAGAGACAAATTCCCCTGTAACTTTCTGGTATCTGTGCCCCACCTTTCCCTTTGTATAGCGGGTTGGATGACACCTGTCGCCCAGGCTTCCGGATAATCTCCTCCATTAAAAAGTTTGTTGAACACAGTTTTCAAAACGTCTAATAATTTATTGGATGATATCATATTTTTCAAGAATTCCCCTGGTATTTCATCAATTCCAGGTGCTTTACCATTCTTTAAACATTTAATGGAAGAAACCACTTCATTTTTCGAAATATCCTGATCCAGTAATTGAATATGAATTGGATCAGGGATCTCAACTATATTTACTTGATTATATCTTAACCTCTCATTTCCCAGCACCCTATCAAAGTAACTTCTCCATTCCTCGGGCGTTATTCTTGTCCGATTTATGGACTTTACTTTGAGTTCCCTTAATTAATAAGCTGTTAGTTTATGTTGATGATGTAGTATTGTTGGCCAATAGCGAGGAGATACCAAAGGACAACATGCACACACTTTTGAGTAACACTAAGAAATTAGGTCTGGAAGTAAATATCAATAAAAGTAAATATATAGTCACACGTAGAAATTCATTAAATAATGGAAATGGACAGATAATGACAAATGAGTGAAATTTTGAGGAAGTGGCTGAATTCAAATAGCTAGGAACAATAATCACAAATAGGAATGAGATGCACAAAGAAATTAAACATAGGCTCAATTCTGGAAATGCATGCTATTATGCATTGCAGAGACTCTTGATGTCCCAACTCCTTTCAAAAAACGTTAAACTGAAAATATATAAAACTATTATTCTACCAGTTATGGGTGCGAAACATGGACTTTTACTTTAAGAGAGGAAAGGAGATTACGAGTATTTGAGAATAAAGTACTTAGGAAAATTTTTGAACCAAAGAGAGATGAACAGACAGGTGAATGGAGAAGACTACATAATAATGAACTACATGGTCTTTATAGGAAGTCAGATATAATAAGAACAATTAAGTCTCGTAGACTGCGATGGGCAGGACATGTTGCACGTATGGGGAACGAAAGACTTGCATGGAAGCTTTTTCTAGGAAAGTCAGAGGGAAAACGCCCAGTTGGTAGACCAAGAATGAGGTGGGAGAATAATATTAACTATGATTTGAGGGAAGTAGATTTTACATGGAATGATTTGAAATCATTTGCTCAGGATAGGGATGTATGGAGAGCTTATGTCCGTGCGGCCATGAACCTACGGGTTCGATAGTGCCAGTGAGTAAGTAAGTAAGTAAGTAAGTATTACTTTTAGCTCATACTACAATACTATAGAATTTGAATATCTTTTCATTTTTTTCTTATTCCGTAAAGTATTAATGAAAATTTTGTAAACTTACCACACTGTAATTGATCCAAAAAATATGAAAAGGATACGATTATCTGTAACTATTTATCTATATTAAAATATTCAAAAATGTTATAATAATGTTAGATAATAATGATTAATGAATATTGATAGGCCTATTCCTATTGAACAAAATTGATTTCAAAGTTGAAAATTAAAACATAGATGGCCGCACTGAAGATGGTGACAATGGAAGAATTGCCGGCCAAAGAATTTCATTATTCGAAAATGTTGCCGAAGGTGGACATGATTATGTTTGAAGCCACGGTTTCGTGGAAAAAGCAGGAAATCTAAGAGGCGAGTTGTCACAAAATGTTCTCTGATGAATTTGGAGGATTATACCTCATAATATTTGCTTCCGAACATTAATTTACTAAAATTTTTTAGTCTTTCTTTTCGTTACAGGTTTTTAAAAAAATAATTTACTCATGAATTAGACCCTGTTATTAGTTTGTACTATATGTTTAACTAGGAAGCTATATGGCTATTTCAGTAATTGTTTTAATAAAAATTGAAAATTACATGGGGATATTGAAATTTATCATCTTCTCTTTATGACAGAGTTGTTTTTGGCATCTTCAATACTGTATTGATCCCTAGGAGGGCTATTAAAATATATTTAACTAAAAGTTCCAATATTTCCTATATAAATAATACTTTTATAATAATAATAGCTTTATTATACCTGGCAGAGGTAGACTTAAAAATGCATATGATTCAATTATGAGGGAGAAGTTAAAAAGTATCCTGTTGTGGTTTGGAATTCTAAAAAAGTTAGTTTCAATTATACGAATGTGTCTAAAAAGCATAAAGAATAGGGTGCGTGTAGGCAAATAGTTTTCGGATACTTTTGAAATCCTCAGTGGGTTTAAGCAAGGAGATGCTCTACGCTATCTCCTCCACACTTTAATTTTGCTCTAGCATGCCATCAAATCTTTAGAAGATGAAGAAGGCCTAAAACTCATTGGTATTATTAAGCTGTTAGTTTGTGGTGATGATATAGTACTATTGGGCGATAGCGAGTAGATACTACTCCAACATGCACACACTACAGAGGAACACTAAGAAATTTGGGACTGGAAGTAAATATCAATAAAACTAAATATATGGTCACACATAGAAATACATTATATAATGGAAATGGAGAGCTAATGACAAATGAAGGAAATTTTGAGGGAGTGGTTGAATTCTAATACCTAGGAACAATAATGACAAAACAGGAATGAGATGCACAAAGGAATTAAACATAGACTCAATTCTGGCGTTACAGAGATTTTTGATGTCCGAACTCCTTTCAAAAATTTAAACTGAAAGTATATAAAATTATTATTCTGTCATTTATATTATATGCATGCGAGACATGGACTCTTATTCCAAGGGAGGAAAGGAGATCACGAGCATTTGAGAACACAATTCTTAGGAAATATTTTGGACCAAAGAGAGATGAACAGACAGGTGAATGGAGAAGTCTTATTAACAGTTAACTACTCGTACATGGTCTTTATTGGGAGCCGGATATAATGAGAACAGTTAAGTCTCGTGGACTGCGATGGGCAGGACATGTAGCACGAATGGGGAATGAAAGACGTGCACTGTAGCTTCTTGTAGGAAAACCAGAGAGAACACTTCGAGTTGGTGGACCATGAATGAGTTTGGAGAATAGGCCTAACATTATCTGTGATTTGGAGGAAGTAGATTATACAGGGATTATCGGGAAGCATTAGCTCAGGATATGGATATATGGAGAGCATATGTCCCCGCGGCCATGTAACTACGGTTCGATAGTGCCAGAGAGTTGGTTAGTTATATACCGGTAGTTAGTTGGTTAGGCAGAGTGAAGGCCTCAAGGACTTTCAAACCACTCAACCAGGTTGAGATTATCCAACCCATATATGCAACTTAGCTACCATATCTTCACAATTCCCTAGTAAAGCTGCAAGCATAGCATGAAAATGCTATGATTGCAGTGAAGGACCTGCCTTCGTGCAGAATTACTATGGATGGATATGCAACTTCACTAACATTCATCATATCGTCAGTTAGAGAATTTCAACACTGAGATAGACTAATTTTATGTAATTTTTTTTCAGAATATTTATGATTTTTGGATATCACATAATGATTTGAATATTTTCCAGACATGATGAACATAATCTCTGGAGACTATTTTCAACTGAAGTAAGTCTTCAATGTTATCTACAAATTGGATGTTAACAGCCTCCTTACAAAGGAAGAGCAGTGAAGCAACACAAAATTCATAGTAAGTACACTCTCTGGGATCTTAAAACAAATTAAACTACATGTCTGGATTTCAAAGTTCAAGTAAAAAAAAAAGGCAAATTACATCAGCATAGGGATGTATGGAGAATCTATGTTCACATTGCCATTAACGTCTGGCCTCGATAATGCGAGTGTGTTAATAAGTTAGATAAATGTAGATTGTGGCATTTACATAAACGGCGTATGTCCAATAAATTCACACCAGTAGAAACTAAAAGGAAAGTAGTGAATTTCAGGAACTAAGAAATATTGGAAATATATTTAGATGTCACAATACATTATAATAACAAATATACTTCAACAGTTTTTTACAAGTTTTATATTAGCTTGATATGTATCTGTCCATCTATCTATGTAACGGAAGCTTTGAACACGATTTTCACACATTGGATCGACTTGAAACTTTGAATATTTGTAAAGGACCAATTACAATACAATAATTTCATAATTTTTTCTAAGATCCTGACCTGAATTATCAGGACTTCAATAAATAAAGACCTGTATAACAGGTTACTTTCTTACCGACTTTTTAGCCCATCACCTCTGGTAGGTCAGTCGGTCGAACGGTGGACTGTAGTGGTATATGATTTCAGTAATCCATAGGTCTCTGGTTCAAATCCGACCCGGAAGATTTTTAGAAGTGTATTACTGTTAGCTCATACTACAATACTATAGAATTTAAATATATTTACATTTTTATCTGATTCCGTAAAATATTAATGCCAATTTTGTAACCTTACCACACTGCAATTGATCCAAAAATATGAAAAGGATTCGATTAACTGTAATTATTTATCTATATGAAAATATTAAAAAATATTTTAATAATGTTTTTTAATAATGATTAATGAATTTTGATATTCCTAATGCACAAAATTTGATTTCAAAGATGAAAATTAAACCATAGATGGCAGCACTAAAGATGGCGACAATAGAAGAATTGACGGACAAAGAATTTCATTAGTCGAAAATGTTGCCGAATATGGATATGATTATGTTTAAAGCCACGGTTTCGTGAAAAAAATACGAAATGTATGAGGTGAGTTGTCACAAAATGTTCTCCGATGAATTTGGAGGATTATACCTCATAATATTTGCTTCCGAACATTAGCTTACTAACATTTTTTACTCTTTCTTTTCGTTACAGGTTTTTAAAAAAAGTAATTTACTCATGAATTAGACCCTGTTATTAGTTTGCACATATATGTTTAAGTAGGAAGATATATGGCTATTTCAGTAATTTGTTTAATGATCTAGAATGCTGAAAATTACAGGGTTTATAGTGAAATTTATCATTTTTGTATTTATGACATGCCTTGTTTTTTCGGCGATCTTCAATACTGTATTGATCACTAGGAGGGCTATTAAAATATATTTAACCAGTAAAGTGTCAGAATATGTTTACAAAAAATATACTTTTCTCATTAATAGCTTTATTATACCTGGCAGAGGATAGACTTTAAAAAGGCATTACGATTCAATTGAAGAGGGAAAGAGATAAGTTATATAGTATCCTTGTTGGACGTTTGGAATTCTTAAAAAAAGTTCGGTTGACTTGTACAAGTGTGTCTAAAAGTGCATAAAGAATAGGGTGCGGGTAGGCAAAACCGTTTTCGGAAACTTTTGCCAATCCTCAATGGGCTATTGTAAGCAGGGAGATGTAAGTCCGAGCTATATCCTCCCAACTTTAATTTTGCTCTAGCCTGCCATCAAATCGTTAGAAGATGAAGAAGGCCTACAACACATTAGAAATACCATTATATACTGGAAATGGGAGAGCTAATGACAAATGAAGGAAAGTTTGAGGTAAGTGGTTGAATTCAAATACATAGGAACAATAATGTTCAAAACAGGCTTGATGTGCACAACGGAATTAAACATAGGCTCAATTATGACATTGCAGAGGCTCTTGATGTCCGAAACTCCTTTCAAAAATTTTAAGCTGAAAATATTATAAAATGATTAGTCTGCCAGGTATATTATATACATGCGAGACATGGACTCTTATTTAAGGGCGGAGGAAAGCGGAAAGTAGATTCACGACGATATTTGAGAAACACAATTCTTAGGAAATATTTTGGACCCGACAGAGAGTTGAAACCGGAAGGTGAATGGAGAAGTCTTATTAACAGTTAAGTAAATGGTCTTTATAGGAAGCCAGATATAACACGAGAACGGTTAAGTCTCGTGGACTAGCGGATGGGCAGGCACTAATGTGACACGAGGATGGGGAAAATGAAAGACCGTGCCACTGAAGCTTCTTGATGGGAAAAAACAAGAGATAATACGCCGAGTTGGTGGACCCACGAATGTGGTTGGAGAATAACAAATAACTATGGATTTGGCGGGAAGTAAAGTATTCAGGGATTATTGGAAATCATTAGTTCAGGATATGGATATATGGAGAGCATATGTCAGCGCGGCCATGTATCTACTGGTTCGATTGTGCCAGAGAGTTTGTTAGTTATTTAACGGTAGTTAGTTTGTTGGGCAGAGTGAAGGCCTCAGGGACTTGTCTACCACTCAACCAGGTTGAGATTATCCAACACATATATGCAACTTCACTAACATTCATACTAACGCCAGTTAAAGAATTTCATTACTGACGTAGGCTAATTTTATTTATTTATTTATTTATTTTCAGAATATTTATGATTTTGGATACATTACAACTTTGAAGAATATGACATAATGATTTGATAATTATTCCCGTCATGATGAACATAATCTGTGGAGACTATTTTTAACTGAAGTAAGTCTTCAATGTTATATACAAATTGGATGCTATCAGAAAATTGGATGGTAACTGCCTCCTCACAAAGGAAGATCAGTGATGCAACAGAAATTTCGTAGTAAGTACACTCTCTGGGATCTTAAAATAAATTCAACTACATCCTGGATTTCAAATTTCAAGTAAAAAAAAAAAGCAAATTAGATAAGCATAGGGATGTGGAGAATCTATGTTCACATGGCCATTAACCTCTGCCTCGATAATGCGAGTGTGTTAATAAGTTAGATAACTGTAGATTGTGGCTTTTACATAAACAGCGTATGTCCAATAAATTCACACCAGTAGAAACTGAAAGGAATGTTAGGAATTTCAGGAACTGAGAAATATTGGAAATATTATTAAGTTGTCACAATACATTATAATAACAAATATACTTGAACAGTTTTTTTTACACACTTTATATTAGCTGGACATGTATCTGTCCATCTATCTATGTAATGGAATCAAAGAACACGTGTTTCACACATTGGATCGACTGAAAACTTTGAATATTTGTAAAGGACCAATGATGATACAGTAATTTCATAATTTTTTCTTAAATCCTGACCTGGATTATCAGGACTTAAAATAAATAAAGACCTGGATAATAGGTTACGGACTTATCGACTCTTTAGTCCATCACCTCTGGTAGGTCAGTTGGTCGAGCGATGGACTGTAGTGGTATATCATTTCAGTAATCCATACGTTTCTGGTTCAAATCCGAGCTGGAAGATTTTTTAGAAGAGTTTTACTGTTATCTCATACTACAATACTATATAATTTAAAAATATTTACATTTTTATCTGATTCCGTAAAGTGATAACGCCAATTTGTAAACTTACCACACTGTAATTGATCCAAAAAATGTTAAAAGGATACGATTAACTGTAACTATTTATCTATATTAAAATATTCAAAAATATTATAATAATGTTAGATAATAATGATTAATGAATTTTGATATTCGTAATGAACAAAGCTTGATTTCAAAGTTGATAATTAAACCATAGATGGCAGCACTGAAGATGGTGACAATAGAAGTATTGACGGCCAAAGAATTTCATTATTCAAAAATGTTGCTGAATATGGACATGATTATGTTGAAGCCACGGTATCGTGAAAAAAAGAAACAGGAAATCTATGAGGTGAGTTATCACAAAATGTTCTCCGATGAATTTGGAGGATTATACCTCATAATATTTGCTTCCGAACATTAATTTACTAAAATTTTTTACTCTTTCTTTTCGTTACAGGTTTTTAAAAAAATCATTTACTCATGAATTAGACCCTGTTATTAGTTTGTACTATATGTTTAACTAGGAAGCTATATGGCTATTTCAGTAATTGTTTTAATAAAAATTGAAAATTACATGGGGATATTGAAATTTATCATCTTCTCTTTATGACAGAGTTGTTTTTGGCATCTTCAATACTGTATAGATCCCTAGGAGGGCTATTAAAATATATTTAACTAAAAGTTCCAATATTTCCTATATAAATAATACTTTTATAATAATAATAGCTTTATTATACCTGGCAGAGGTAGACTTAAAAATGCATATGATTCAATTAAGAGGGAGTAGTTATATAGTATCATGTTGGAGATTGGAATTCATAAAAAGTTAGTTTGACTTATACGAATGTGTCTAAAAAGCATAAAGAATAGGGTACGTGTAGTCAAACAGTTTTCGGATACTTTTGAAATCCTCAATGGTTCAAGCAATCTCCTCCACACTTCAATTTTGCTCTATCATGCCATCAAATCTTTAGAAGATGAAGAAGGCCTACAACTCATTGGTATTAATAAGCTGTTAGTTTATGGTGATGATATAGTACTATTGGGCGATAGCGAGGAGATACTAAAGGCCAACATGCACACACTACTGAGGAACACTAAGAAAATTGGACTGGAAGTAAATATCAATAAAACTAAATATTTGGCCACACATAGAAAAATACATTATGTAATGGAAAAATGTAGAGCTAATTACAAATGAAGGAAATTTATAGGAAGTGGTTGAATTCAAATACCTAGGAACAATAATGTCAAAACAGGAATGAGATGCACAAAGGAATTAAACATAGGCTCAATTATGGCATTACAGAGACTCTTGATGTCCGAACTCCTTTCAAAAAATTTAAGCTGAAAATATATAAAATTATTATTCTGCCAGTTATATCATATGCATGCGAGACATGGGCTCTTATTTTAAGGGAGGAAAGGAGATCACGAGTATTTGAGAGCACAAATCTTAGGAGATATTTTGGACCAAAGAGAGTTGAACAGGCAGGTGAATGGAGAAGTCTTATTAACAGGTAACTACATGGTCTTTATAGGAAGCCAGATATAATGAGAAGATTTAAGTCTCGTGGACTGCGATGGGCAGGACATGTGACACGAATGGGGAATGAAAGACGTGCACTGAAGCCTCTTGTAGGAAAAACAAGAGAGAATACGCCGACTTGGTGGACCAAGAATGAGGTTGGAGAATAACATAAACTATGATTTGGGAAGTAAATTATTCAGGGATTATTGGAAAGCATTAGCTCAGGATATGGATATATGGAGAGCATATGTCCGCGCGGCCATGTATCTACGGGTTCGATAGTGCCAGAATGTTAGTTAGTTGTATACCGGTAGTTAGTTTTTTAGGCAGAGTGAACACATGTATCTGTCCATCTATGTATGAAACGGAATCTTTGAACACGTTTTTCAAACATTGGTTCGACTTGAAACTTTGTATACTTGTAAAGGACCAATAATAATAATAATAATATAAAGGAGCACTCAGTTTCGATAGTTTTACGTTCTTTTCCACTGATCACTTGAATTCACTCTTTGCTGTATTCATTAATTGATTTTGTTCTGTTTTTACACTCTGTGATATGATAAAGTTTACACTTATCACCGCATAGTGCACATCTGCACTCTTCAGTTGGCTGGTGGAATTTTTTATTTTCGCAGACCTTGTGATGAAAGCCATGTATCGCTAGTCTGGTTACAACGTGTCTCAGTGTCTGACATTCTCTTGTCCAGTTTCTGTCTGTCATGGCACTGGAGGTGTAAAATTCCTCATTTATTTCCTTCCGTTTCCGTTCCATCACTTTTACTGCTTTTTGATATGGTTCTGTAGATGGTAGAAGGTATGCTATCCTGATGTCTTCTGTGAAATATTTTTCTCGCATAAGTTCATAAATTAATCTGGATGGTGCTGTTTTTCCAGTTCCAGTGATTCTCTTCATGAAGCTTGCTTTCACCTTCTCTATTTTGTTGAGGTTACTGATTGTTAATTTCTCCCATATGATTTCGATTCCGTATGTAACTATGGGAGCTATCGTTGTATGGAAAAGTGTCATTGCAGTGTCTGTTGTTAGTTTTGTAAGGTTCTTGATATTGTAGATCGCTTTTATTGCTGCTGCTGTTCTGTCTTGGACGTGTATGCTGAAGGATGTCGCTGTGGTCTGCATGGTGATACCTAGATATTTGTACCTGTTGACTGTCTTTAGAGGACTTCCTGCCAGTGTGATGGTATTTTCTGCTGCTCTCCTTCCCCCTTTTCTGAACGTCATATATGAAATGTCTTGTCCTCATTTACTGCAAGTTGATTTTGGTGTGCCCATACTTCTAATTTAGTCACTGTTTCCTGCAGTTCTACTTTATTTTGTGATCCAATCACCATGTCATCTGCATATATTATTATAGTTGTTTGTTCACCATTTATTATATTTTGGCAGTCTGCTGTGAGGATGTTGAATAGTGTAGAGCTGATGGTGTCCTCTTGTAATACCCAATTTGTTTGTTTGATGATTCCTCCGGTTTCAACGTCATTTTTTAATTCTTATGTAGTTATATTTCATGATGTTCTCTATTGTTTTTATCAGTGGGTGTTTTTCCAATCATCATCTTCAGTTTCTCTATTAGAGTTTTTCTGTTCACTAGGTCGAATGACAATAGAATAATTACATAATTTTTACTAAGACCCTGACCTGGATTATCAGGACATCAAATAAATAAAGATCTGTATAATAGGTTACGGACTTATCGACGTTTTAGTCCATCACCTCTGGTAGGTCAGTTGGTCGAGCGGTGGACTGTAGTGGTATATCATTTCAGTAATCCATAGGTCTCTGGTTCAAATCCGACTTGGAAGATTTTTTTAGAAGAGTTTTACTTTTAGCTCATACTACAATACTATAGAATTTAAATATATTTACATTTTTATCGTATTCCGTAAAATGTTAATGCCAATTTTGTAAACTTACCACACTGTAATTGATCCAAAAAATATGAAAAGGATGCGATTATCTGTAACTATTTATCTATATTAAAATATTCAAAAATATTATAATAATGTTAGATAATAATGATAAATGAATTTATATATTCCTAATGAAAAAAATTTGATTTCAAAGTTGAAAATTAGACCATAGAAGGCAGCACTGAAGATGGTGACAATAGAAGAAATGACGGCCATTATTCGATAATGTTGCCGAAGATGGACAGGAATAAAATTAAAAATAAAGTAGGAATTAAACTTCTTTCAATAAATAAATAAAAAGTAAAAAGTCTTATTCTGTGACAAAAACAGGAAATGTATGAGGTGAGTTGTCACAAAATGTTCTGCGATGAATTTGGAGGATTATACCTCATAATGTTTGCATCCGAATATTAATTTACTAAAATTGTTTACTCCTTCTTTTCGTTACAGAGTTTTAAAAAATTCATTTACACAAGAATTAGACCCTATTATTAGTTTGTACTTTATGTTTAACCAGGGAGTTATATAGCTATTTCAGTAATTGTTATAATATAAATTCAAAATTACATGGTGATATTAAAATTTATCCTGTTCTCTTTATGACACACTTGTTTTTGCCATCTTCAATACTGTATTGATCACTAGGAGGGCTATTATGTTTAACTAAAAGTTCCAATATTTCCTATATAAATAATACTTTTATAATAATAATAGCTTTATTATACCTGGCAGAGGTAGACTTCAAAAAGGCATACGATTCAATTAAGAGGGGATACGTTAACAAGGATCCTCTTGGAATTTGGAATTCTTAAAAAGTTACTTTGACTTATACGAATGTATCTAAAAAGCATAAAGAATAGGTTGCGTGTAGGCAAACATTTTTCGGATACTTTTTAAATCCTCAATGGGTTTAAGCAAGGAGATGCACTACGCTATCTCCTCCACACTTTAATTTTGCTCTAGCATGCCATCAAATCTTTATAAGATGAATAAGACCTACAATTAATTAGTATTAATCAGCTGTTAGTTTGTGGTGATGTAGTACTATTGGGCGATAACGAGTAGATACTAAGGGCCAACATGCACACACTACAGAGGAAACACTAAGAAATTTGGGACTGGAAGTAAATATCAATAAAACTAAATATATGGTCACACATAGAAATACATTATATAATGGAAATGGAGACCTAATGACAGATGAAGGAAATTTTGAGGGAGTGGTTGAATTCAAATACCTAGGAACAATAATGACAAAACAGGAATGAGATGCACAAAGGAATTAAACATAGGCTCAATTATGGCATTACAGAGACTCTTGATGTCCGAACTCCTTCCAAAAAATTTAAATTGAAAATATATAAAATTCTTATTCTGCCAGTTATATTATATGCGTGCGAAACATGGACTCTGATTTTAAGGGAGGGGAAAGGTGATCACGAGGAAACTGAACATATAGTAAAAGAGTAGTGGCGCAAATCGGGATTGATTTGGTGGACAGTGATATTGAAAGAGCGCACAGAGTAGGTCGTTGGAATGTGGAAAGAGCCCGATTGTATGCAAATTATGATACTACAAAATAAAATGTTGGATCCTTAGAGACAGTAAATATCTTAAAGGGACCGGTATCAATATTGCCAAAGAGTTTAGTGAGAAGGTGCGTCGCGAAAGGGACTTTCTTAAGCAACACATGACATGCAATCCTCCAATTTAATAAATTGATTATAAATGGACGAATCTTTAGCAGGGAACAACTACAAAATTTGGACAACTCTGAAAATGAATTTGAAGAGGCCATTGACAGCGAGTCCCCAAAACCTACAGGGGACGCTTCAACAGCAGGTGGTCTCCTTACAGCAGTGGAGGGAGAAAATTCTACACGAGTGAAAGAGAGAGGGAGCACTACGATACTAGCTCCGAGGAATCCAGTAAACATTCTGCACAATACAGCCGGACGCACAAAGGTTACCCCACCTCTAAGAGGTGAACGACCGGCGGACACAAGAACTCAAACAAGAAAATCACTAAATAGGTCGGTATTCTTGAAACCAACTCTCCTCTCGAAGTGAGTGACATGTGAGTGGCTCCGCCTTTCTATGACGTCGAGAGTATTCTTGAAACCAACTCTCGTCTCTCGACTCTCGTTTTGGCCACGCCTTACTCACTTTTAAATGTCAAATTCTAAGTCGGCAGTATAACCCGTCTTTCGCTTTGTTCTGCTCCACAGTAGAAATGGCGGAATTACAAAAGTGAATAATCTTTTGGGTTTGGAGGCACAGAAATTAATAGAAGATGTGGAAATTGAACAAAATCTACGGGATCAAGCGAATCGCCGTCGCCGCCTGTACTTTCAGGATATTCCCCGATATACAGGTAAGTCATGTAATATATGCTGTATGATTCATTATATTCTAACTTCTTCAATATGCATCGTGAGACTTCTTAAAATCTAGTGTTGTTTATTACAAACGTGTATGGAAATACTATATAAACCGATTACAAATAATTCATGTAGAGAAATAAATATCACTCTCGTGTATAATCATTAACATGATCGTTTTTTTTGTTTGTATATTACACGCAAAAAAAGTGAAATTTTTATTAACTCCGGTCACATAACGAACAAAATTGGATAATAATTAGTAATTCAATAGTACGATATATATGTGTATGTATATATATAATATAAGGAAAATGCAAATAATGAAACATCTTCATTCAAACTACTGTAGTAGAAATTAATAAAACAATATTTCTATTAATTTTTTAATACTTAACATTATTATTATTTAATTTAAAGAAATTAACTTCATTTCGTGTGTTTTTGTTGGGACAAGTTAGTATACGTATGATTAGTTTATTGAATAATATGCAAGCAATTTATTTTGTTAGGTTAGGAAGAGTGTAATGGGTGTATGTCAGTTTCTCATAAACTGTTTGGGAATTTATTAAGAAGGTTAGTTATTTCGATTTCACATTTATATCCTGCCACCTGGTGAAGGTTACATTAAACATTCGCGCATGTGCAGTGCGATTCTGTAGAACTTATTCATTGAATAGATGAGAGTCAAATACTAAAGTTTACCCATAATTTGCTTCACTCTTTAAATTATGCACATGAAAGATTATCTGATAATGCTTCATTTAATTTTATGCTAAACTCCTCGATTCAGGAACAAATACTTAATCAAGGTGTGGCCAGACAAATATTAAATTTATTATGGCATAAATATTGTGTCATACCAATTGTGAATTTATTCAATTTGTTTATTAATTCTATTCACAGGAAGTATGCAGCTTGTAGTGGCAGACCTCCCTGGCATCAGCCAAAGTACTGTGTCACCTGTCATCAGAAAAGTATCCACCTCTATTGCAGAATTGAAACTACAATTTATAACATTCCCTAATGGAGATGAGGTTCGTCATCTCCATTATGAATTTCATAGAATTGCTTGTTTCCGTGGTGTAGTTGGATTCATCGATGGCACGCATATAAAAATAAGGAATCCTGGAGGAGAATATCTCGAAATCTTCAGAAATAGCTTGGGCGTATTCTCCTTCAACTGTCAGGTATGTACAAAAACTAGTTAAGCAAGTATTTTGTGTGTTATTATTATTATTTTATTTCACTCCCTCTCTCCAAGCGCAACAGGCCTAGAAGGCCCTTATGCTCTTTAATTGACATCATTAGAGTTGTAATTCAAAACTGATAATGAAAGATCCAACTAATTTTTTTTTAGAAGCTTTATTTTTAGAGTTCAGGTTCTTCTACGTGTCGTAAATCTACGACATGTGATCCATGGCTTCAGTTGCCTTGATCAGTATTGTAAGAAAATTGAAATAAAGCCATTTCTTAAATATATAGCACATAAAAGCAGACCTCCAAGCAGCATCTGTGAACCATTTTAGGTGAATACTTGATTTATGATGCTTTTTACCTAAATAATTTGTGCCAAGTAGGAGATTTTGTAGACCAATATCAGTGAGAAACATTTTGAAAATGTATTGTGTTAATATTGTTCTAGATTACTACCTCATACCATTTATCCCATAACATAACATAGATTTTTGCATAAATAACAAATAAAATATAACCATATTTTAATTTTTTTCATGTTTTTATTAAATTTACACTTTCCAAACCTTAATTTTTCTTCCTTAATTAATCCTAGGTTGGAAAGTGTTAATTTAATAAAAACTTCAAAGTATGAAGCTTTTACCGTTCAAAAGTAATGTATAAATTCTCAATAAAAGTACTTCTGAATAAAAGATTCCAATTGGCATGTTGGTATTGATGGTCTTCGGACGAACGAGAATTGTATAAGTAGAAAGAAATGTTGACATTCTTATCGGTGCTCAGATGGTGTAATTGGTATTGTACTAATGTACAGAATCAGAGATCCAGGGTTCAAGTCACAATTCAAGCATTATTTTTTCTTTCTTTATTAAGGTACAAGTAAATTTACGGAAAAACTGCACTTAAACTAGCATGAAATATTTTCAAAGTCCTATAGAATAACAGTGTGCATGCGCCAGAGTTTGAGAGCCACCAATAACCCACAATCGAACCATATTGATTATCATCCTCGATTACAATCCATCGCTATGAAATTTAAATGACCAATATTTGCAATAAATCCCCAAATCTATGTTAAAAAGATATATTAATAATATTAAAATTACCAAACGTTTATTAAAAATGGGTGTACACTTACTTATCGCTCCCTAATGCTGATCCAACCAGCGATAACCCAAAACAGCAATAGAAAAATCATAGACTAAGTAATATACTCTGTGGAGAAAATAGCAGTTAGCATCACAATATTTCTAACAGTGTCATAAAATTGTGATTTGCACATTTAAATAAATACTTCGAAACTGTCTAATAATGTTATAAAAATTGTTTGAAAAAGTTTAAAATATTAAATAATGTTAGGAAATACAAAATAAGTGCTATAGTTTACAATAATATAACTGAAAAATCAAGCGCTAGTAAAAGTGCAGTTGAGCCAAATTTACTTCCAATAAAACAATTGACGAAACCATCACAATTTTAATGCAATGACAAAACTGAAGTGCTTGTAATGGCTATGAATAAAAAATGAATAGTTTTTTGTCAGGAACGGCATAGTTTATAGTAAGAATTTTGAATATGAAAAAATATATATATATATATATATATATATATATATATATATATATAAAATATAAAAAAATATATATATATAATCAATTGAGTTGGTGTTTACTTGATGAAAATCCATATTAATTAATTAAATAAAAATAAAACTTAGTTTCATTCAATTTTCATATTTATTAAGATATAATTCAGTGACAGCTGTTTTGGTACATGTCTGAAGAAGGTACAGTGTACTGAAACAGCTGTCACTGAATTATATCTTAATAAATATGAAAATCGAATAAAACTAAGTTTTACTTTTATTTAATTAATAATATATATATATATATATATATATTTATTGGGGTTGTAAGGGGTATGACGTGTGTATAACCTCTCCTACCCAATTCTCATGCTCACCTTCTCGTGGTACAACCTGTTTTCCACAAACGAGGCTCTGAGGACCGAGTCACGGCGGTATATAACCATTCCATCAGGTACTGAGTAAATGCGGTATCCTAATGTCTGTCCAGAGACTAAAAGGTAGCAGCCCTACCACTGGACTACTTAGCGTCGGGCCAGTAACCTGTCCTAAGGAAACTTCAAAACTACTTTCAAGTCTCAACACGAAACGTCCCACTCAAAAGGACTTCTGGATGGTGTTTCTCTTGAGGCCGAAACAGGTCAACAAATGGCCTAAATTCGTGAATGTACTATGATGATGAAGATATATATTTATTTATTGCATTGAGAGTAGCTTTTTATATCTTGGATTTTTTTTTAATTTTTAGGCCATTGTGAACTTCACTATGGAATTCATAAACATCGTTACAGGCTGGCCAGGATCTGCACACGACAGTTGTATGTTCAAAAGTAGCATGATCTGTGGCCAATTTGAAGAAGGAGAAGTGTCTGGCATTCTCCTGGAAGACAGTGGGTATGCGTGCCATCATATTTTAATGACACCTCTCCTCAAGCCACAAACACGAGCTGATTTCAATTATAACTCAAACTTGAAACGACGACGACTGTTATAGTTGCAACAACTGTGTTACACAATATAGCGAGGAGGGCAAACGATGCCGAAATAGAGGATCTGCCACCAATAATGCTATTCCAGTTGTGAATGATGTTTATGATTTGCCAAATGGATTGACAGCCAGAAGGGCTCTAATAGATGCCCACTTTTAATAATAAGTAAGGTGAATACCGAGTCATCCTTCCTCATAACTGGTGTTCTATTTGAAGTAGTTTTAATATTTCACGTATACCATCGTCAGCTTTTCCAGACTGTTGGACATTTAAGTTGTCAGCTCTGGACATCGAGGGAACGACAATGTTAATTTCAACATTCTGGAAAAGCTTGACGATGGTTATACTTTATATACAGACACTAGTTCAAATAGAACACAACAAGTTATGAGGTAGAATAACTCCGGATTTACCTTATTTGTTATTAAGAAGGACCTAATAGAGTTACTTACTTCCCATTGTATTTTTACTTGTAATTTTAGGATTGTGATTGGACAAAATTATATGAACACTTTCTTTTCACTACACTATCATGTATTGTGCATTTTTTTTGTCTTCTATACTTCCTCTGCTGTAAGGCTGTGAACATATTTGTGTTGTGTATATAGACCATTATGTGTTAAAAATTCAGATTTCCTCGTCTAAATTGTTGGTGCATCTGTAACACTATATCATTTTGTCTAATCTTAAATTTTATTTGTTCTAATATGTAATTTAAATAGGGCCCTATTCCATGTGACATATCAGCTATAAACTTTGTAATTGTCCTTTAAGTCACTAACGCTATCATTTATTGGATAACATAAGTTAAAATGCGTGCACATTTATTCACATTTCTGGTATAGCCAATTGTGAACATGTGTATTTAATTCAGTTTGTTTGTTTTATGTCCCGCACCATAGCTGAATGGTTAAGGCAAGATGCTTTGTCAGAGAGTTACCGGACTTGCGCTGGTTCGGGTCTCCACGGGGGAAAACATTTTTTCTTGTGATTTTGGCCAGTATTGGGCCATTGCTCACTCAGCATCATGAGGCATTTGGGTAGCTACAATAAGAGCGGCTCCAAGTTCAGAAAATCAGCTATAATGATGACTCGGGGACCTGACATGCTGACCACATATCAATCCTACACTGGGTGAATGATCTTCATCTCTGTGATCAACTCATGTGGAAGTGAGTCCAACAGCCAGCTAGTAGGCCAAGAGCCTTCTAGGCCTTTCAAGCCATGGGTTTTTTTTATTATTTATATTCCGTTAAGTGAGTCAAATAAGTTATTACATGTTACCTCATAAAACTCCGTGATCTTCACAGGACTGGTTTCTGAAGCTATTGCTTGTATCATCAGCCAAGATTCCATTAACTCTATAGTCTGAGTTCTGGCTGACGATAGAGGAAATAAATTCAGAAACCGGTCCTGTGAGAATCACCCAGTTTTATGAGGTGTGAGATGTAATAATTTGACTTACTTAATTTATTTGCCTGATAATGTAAATTCCCATCATAAAATTTCATTAAAGTAATTTAGATTTGATTAAGTAGGTAGATCCTTGGCAAGCTTTATTGTTTTGTTCTCTTGTTTTCCGTAAGTTGGGTATGGAAACTTAAAAGCCTTATGATCCATCCATCCATAGTAAATTCCTGCCCCAAGGGTAGGTATTTTCACTGCAATCATAGCATTTTCATGCTATGATTTGCTAGGTATTATAGGTGTGGGTAGCTTCCCGTTGCTTTTTTTCCACATCGGTGAAGGATGATGATGATGACCGGATGATATTTGGGGACTGTTGGTCGCTAAGCTTCCTGACATTTGTCCTTACAGGTGAGGAAAAACCCCAAAAAAACCTCTCCCAGGAGCTTGTCCCAACCAGGAATTGGACCCACTGCATGACAAGGCAGCACGCTACCTCGAGACCACAGTGGTGGACACGATGAGGTATTATATTCTAAAAAATGTTGTAAATAGTAATGTTTCACAATAATATATAAGGTATTAGTGTTACAAATTTGTGTGTTTATGTACATTGATAGCTGTGTAATGTTCATGTATGTAAATCCATATTGATTCTTGTATATTAATTGTTATGAGTAATTATGAATGCTGATAATAATAAAAGCAATGTTTTCAAATGAAACATATTTTGTATTTATTTCAGGTGTCATACATATTAATTCCACATAAAAATATAAGTATGGACTGTTCTTCAATTTCATTTTCCTGCATTGTCCAAGTACTAGAATTCACTTTCTGTTTCTTTTATCATGACATACAAAAACTCATGTCCACCAAAAACAGATGTTTATTTCCAATATGCAGTTCCCTAAGATTCACCAATATCCTCCCATCTAAACCTTCCTAATGGTATTTTCTCAATAAAATAAATACATTTGTTGCTATAAGTTTTATAAGTTTGTTATGGGTTGATCATGTAGATTGAATAGACAGTAGAAGAAATTTTTACTGGATTAAGTTCGTTGAGGAAAGGTTCAGTGGAGGCTTTAGTGAATGTGCCATTTATCTTATGTATTTCATAAAGCCCTAGAGCTTGCAATATAAGTAGTAAAACCAATCAGCTATTCAAGGGGACATATTTGAAAAAAATCATGTTGACGCGAGGATGAGGTAAAACAGTAAACTGAAAATGAAGTTTCATGCAATGACTACATATTTTAAAGATGGTTGTTTATATAAATGCCCTTATAGGACTGTAGGGCAAAGTAAGTGGGCATATCTTCTTCTTCTTCCTTCCAAGTATTAGGCCAAGGCCTGTTACGATCCTATAGAAAATTTTCCCTCCAGCGTTTCATAGGACGGCCCAGTGATCTTCGTCCTCTTGGTATATAATTATAAATAGCTTTGGGGATCCGATTTGAACTCATTCTTTCAAGATGGTGTTTCCCAATTTAGTTGGTACTGTTTAATATATCCAAAATTGGTGTAGTCTTCAATTCTTTTAAGATATCGGTGTTCCTTTTCCGATCCCATCTGGTGTAACCCCTGTTCTGCGCA
Source organism: Diploptera punctata (assembly GCA_030220185.1). Taxonomy (NCBI): domain Eukaryota; kingdom Metazoa; phylum Arthropoda; class Insecta; order Blattodea; family Blaberidae; genus Diploptera; species Diploptera punctata. The sequence continues at coordinate 51,332 of JASPKZ010010573.1, forward strand.
GGAATCTCATTTCACAAGCCGTTATTCTGCTTTCATGTTGTTTTCTTAGTGTCCATGCTTCACTTACTACCATAGGTCAACACTGGTCTAGCCAAAGTGTTATAATGTGTTATAAGTGTAATCTGGTGTTTTTTTGTACAAGGGATGTTTCATAACTTGATTAATAATTCCTAAACTTTTATTATAACTAGTGGGCATATATATAATACATATAATGTCCCATTTTTTGTTTTCATATAAATTTTAGAATAACACTGATAGAGTATCAAAGTTGATAAATTATGACTATAGTCTTGTATCAGGAGAAGCATTAATGACCATAAGGAGAAGAGAGAATACTAATAATTTACATAACATGGTGATTAAGATTTGTGGTGAATTACAGCAATAATTAATACATAGTTACTTAACAGTGTTTCTATAAACGGAAAAACTGCACTTAAACTAGCGTGGAATATTTTCAAAGTCCAATAGAACAACAGTGTGCATATGTCAGGTTTTATATAGCCAGCGATAACCCACAATCTAACCACATATCGATTATCATCCTTGATTACTATATGTTGCTGTGAAATTTAAATTACTAATATTTGCAATATTAAGAGAAAATAGCATCATAATATTGTCTACCAGTGTCATAATATTGTGATTTGCATATTTAAATAAATACTTCAAAATTGTCTAATAATGTTATAAAATTGTTTGAAAAGTTTAAAGCATTAAATAATGTTAGTTAATACAGAAGAAGAGTTTACGACAATATAAATGAAAAATCAAGCGCTAGTAGAAGTGCAGTTGAGCCCTATACCATATTTATATTTTTTACCATGAACTCAACCTTTAGGTCAAGGAAATAAAATGCACCATCAAAAATTGATTAATAACTTTGTATTATATTTGATGTATTTACATAACGTGGTGATGGTAATTTCTTACCATGTTCTTAAAATATTATCTTCATAGTGTAATTTTGATAATGGTTTTTCTATTAACAATTACAACATAAATTAATACATAGTTACCTATCAATGATTTTATAAACCATAATAATAAATTATTATTTTGCTACAATTTTCGACTTTTAAGGTTAGGCCTACAAAAGTATTAGGACCTATAGTATTACCTGTTATGCATAAAGGTATACCTATTATCCATAAAGATAACATAATAAAATAGACCATCTCAAATGGATCACTAATACTGTTTTTAATTTGATATAAAATAGATCACGTATATTATATTAATTTGGTTTGTTGATATCCCATAACGTACATATAACGTACGCTTTTCTCCATCACAATACACATGTATAAAATATAAAAGCTGTGGAATGTTACAATTTGACCTTTTATACTTTTTCTACTATATTTATCAATAATATAAGCCTATTCAGATAACTAATTTTATAAGGGATAACTGGGCAATATATATTTTTTACTTTCATTGTTGGACATTTCTATATGTAGGAAATCCTAATTTTGCCATGAATACGTTTTGATTACACACATATATTGTATGTTTTAACCTCAATCAGATTCTATTTCCTCATTTTTGTAATAAGTTTAATTTATTTTAGGCAAACAATCACATTCCCATAACCTATACAATTGCAGACGATTTTTAAAGACGCCATATTTCACAATATCATATGGATTATTTCTCTATGCATTTTTAAAATCATTGCCAACATACGCATTTTTCCATCTCGCCTGAGATAGAGATAAGATCGGATAAAGATGGTTTCAAGAAAACCATCTCTCACTCTCGTGGTCAGACTCAACTTACGAAAGTGAGAGAGGGGGGAGAGAGGAGAGTTGGTTTCAAGAATACCGGCCTAAGACTGCTGAATTTACCCGCAGAAAAGGAACTATTGAGAGGGGGAAGTTTTAAAAATACAGGTAAGACTAATGACAAGGGAACACAATAGGGTTTGTTGACAGTCGGTTCATGGAATTTCGAAGGGTTAAAACAAAAACTTTCAATGGACAGATGTGTAGAGGTTTATTGAGACTTTTGATATATTAGCTCTAGGAGAAACATGGTTAAAAGCTAATGAATGCGTAAATCTATGTAATATGAAATGTTATTTTAAGGGTAATGAAACTAGAGGAAAGAGAGGTAGATATCCAGGTGGTGTTGCCATTTTATATAAAGCTAACTTAGACCCATATAATAAAAAGGTAAATATTGCTTTAAAAGAGGCAATTTGTATATATTACCATACAGGAAGAGCAGAAATGTGTCTGTTGTCTATTTACCGCCAACCACTAAATTTTCAGATTGTCATCAATTAATGTTCTCAGAACAAATACATTGTCCACCGTGGAGTGCCCTTCTCTAAAACTGCCTGATATTTTGAGAGCCTATTGTTCTCTTTAGCCCATTGTCTTATTCGTTCGTAAAGTACTTTACAATATATTTTTACGAATACTGACAGGAGACAAATTCCCCTGTAACTTTCTGGTAATCTGTGCCCCACCTTTCCCTTTGTATAGCGGTTGGATGACACCTGTCGCTCTGGCTTCCGGATAATCTCCTCCATTAAAAAGTTTGTTGAACGCAGTTTTCAAAACGTCTAATAATTTATTGGATGATATCATATTTTTCAAGAATTCCCCTGGTATTCCATCAATTCCAGGTGCTTTACCATTCTTTAAACATTTAATGAAGAAACCACTTCATTTTTCGAAATATCCTGATCCAGTAATTGAATATGAATTGGGTCAGGGATCTCAACTATATATCTTAACCTCTCATTTCCCAGCACCCGCGATATCAAAGTAACTTCTCCATTCCCCGGGCGTTTATTCTTGTCCGATTTATGGACTTTACTTTTGAGTTCCCTGATCGCTTTTCCATATGTCCGTAATGATCCCACTTTCAGTCGCGGACTCTCATTTCTTCGGATTTCTTATTTTGCCATGCTAGTTTTGTTTCTCTCATAATTCTTTATATTCCTTTCTCTCTTGCGCATAATTTTTTCTGCTTTCATCTGTGCATTCTTTTCTAACTTTATAAGACTACTTTCTACAAACTTCTTCTTCTTTCTACATGCATTATTGTACCACCCTTTGTCCTTCTGGTTCATTGCGCATTTACCTTGAATTTTTCCCTGCTTTTGAAAAGTTCTGACAAAGTTTTAATAATTTCCCTCCCCGCCAAGATCATTTAATTGCAGATCCTGTATTAGCGTTTCCAAACTCCTGATAAATTCTTCTCTCCGATCCTCGATCCACCCGAAACGTATAATTGGCCGCAATATTGTTGCACCCCCCTCATCATTAACTGTCTCACTAATACCTTTCATATTTAAAATAAGTTTGTTTGGGAAGTGATGTGATTCGATTCTGGAAACTATACATAAATTACTTAGGACTGGAATCATGTCTTGTGCATATTGAATAATCGATTACGCTTACCTTCCATTTTTGTTAATATGTCAGTTCTCCATTTTTATCTTCCCAATATTTCCCATTCAAGAATTCAAGTTCAAATGCATCGCAAAAGCTACAATTGGGTTTTCCTTCTGAATTTGTAATCTTATCTTTGCTTCTCTAATCCTCACCTCGTGTTTCATTATCATATGATTTTATAGTGATATTTTCCTCCCCAATCCTACAGTTTAAAGTCCCCCTAAAATTATTATTCCCGCTTCCGGAAACCTATCTTTTATTTCTGCTAGCGAGTCAGACAATTCAACGAAAAAATTTGGATTGGAATACCTGGAATTTAGTGGTTGGCGGTAAATATACAACATACACATTTCTGCTCTTGCTGTATGGTAATATATACAAATAGCCTCTTTTAAAGCAATATTTACCTTTTTAATATATGGGTCTAAGTTAGCTTTATATGAAATGGCAACACCACCTGGATATACTACCACTCTTTCTCTAGTTTCATTTCCCTTAAAATAACCTTTCATATTACATAGATTTACGCAATTCATTAGCTTTTAACCATGTTTCACCTAGAGCTAATATATCAAAAGTCTCAATAAACTCTACACATCTGTCCATTGAAAGTTTTTGTTTTAATCCTTCGATAATCCATGAACCGACTGTCAACAAACCCTATTGTGTTCCCTTGTCATTAGTCTTACCTGTATTTTTCGAATTTCCCCCTCTCATTAGCTTCCTTTTCTGCGGGTAAATTCAGCAGTCTTGGATTTTCTTGTTTGAGTTCTTGTGTCCGCCGGTCGTTCACCTCTTAGTGGTGGGGTATTTTTTTGCGTTCGGCTGTTTTGTGCTGAATGTTTATTGGATTTCTCGGAGTTAGTATCGTAGTGCTCCCTCTCTCTTTCTCTCGTGCAGTATTTTCTCCCTCCTCTGCTATAAGGAGACCACCTGCTGTTGAAGCGTCCCCTGTAGGTTTTGAGGACTCGCTGTCAATGACCTCTTCAAATTCATTTTCAGAGTTGTCCATATTTTGTAGTTTGTTCCCGCTCCAGATTCGTCCAATTATAATCAATTTATTAAATTGTAGGATTGCATGGCAGCCCTGCCTCCTCGCCTCGAGCATGTGTCGCTTAAGAAAGTCCCTTTCGCGACGCACCTTCTCACTAAACTCTTCGGCAATATTGATACCGGTCCCTTTAAGATATTTACTGTCTCTAAGGATCCAACATTTTATTTTGTAGTGTCATAATTTGCATACAATCGGTCTCTTTCCACTATTCCAACGACCTACTCTGTGCGCTCTTTGAATATCAGTGCCCACCAAATCAATCCCGATCTGCGCCACTACACTTTTAACTATATGTTCAGTTTCCTCCCAGCTCTCCCTGTCTTCTTCATGCACTGCATATATCACAGATTATTACGGCGACTCTAGTTTTCGAGATAGTCTAATTAAATTCCAGCCATTTCAATCTGTCCTCCATCCGATGCATGTTCATCTCAATATCACGAATTTTTTCACCCACGTTGCACTTTTCACTTCAGTTGACAATGTTTCAATCAGCTTTCTAACTTCTTCCATAATGCTTTGTCCCCTGCACATTTCAACCACTCTAGCAAAAACACGTCCGCTCTTCTCGACGGCCTGCTAGGAAAGTCGTGAGTAAGTAAGTACTAGAGCATGCCATTGAATCTTTAGAGAATGAGGAAGACTTACAACTCAGTGGTATTAATAAGCTGTTACTTTATGCTGATGGTGTAGTATTGTTGGCCAATAGCGAGGAGATGCTAAAGGACAACACCCACACACTATTGAGTAACACTAAGAAATTAGGTGTGGAAGTAAATATCAATAAAACCAAAAATATGGTAACACGTAGAAATTCATTAAATAATGGAAATGGACAGCTATTGACAAATGAGGGAAATTTTGAGGAAGTGGCTGAATTCAAATACCTAGGAACAATAATCACAAATAGAATGAGAGCACAAAGAATTAAACATAGGCTCAATCCTGGAAATTCATGTTATTATGCACTACAGAGACTCTTGTTGTCCGAACTCCTTTCAAAAAATTAATTAAACTGAAAATATATAAAACTACGAGTATTATTCTACCGGTTATATTATATGGATGCGATACATGGACTCTTACTTTAAGAGAGGAAAGGAGATTACGAGTGCTTGAGAATAAAGTACTTAGGAAAAATTTTGAACAAAAGAGAGTTGCACAGACAAGTGAATGGAGAAGACTACATAACAATGAACTACATGGTCTTTATAGGAAGCCAGATATAATAAGAAAAATTAAGTCTCGTATACTGCGATGGGCAGGACATGTTGCACGTATGGGGAATGAAAGACTTGCATGGAAGCTACTTGTAGCAAAGCCAGAGGGAAAACACCCAGTTGGTAGACCAAGAATGAGGTGGGAGAATAACATTAACTATGATTTGGAGGAAGTAGATTATACATGTATTATTGGAAAGCATTAGCTCAGGATATGGATATTTGTAGAGTATATGTCCGCGCGGACATGTATCTGCGGTTCGATAGTGCCATAGTGTTAGTTAGTTATATACCGGTAGTTAGTTTCTTAGGCAGAGTGAAGGCCTCAAGGACTTTCCTACCACTCAACCAGGTTGAGATTATCCACCCATATATGCAACTTCACTAACATTCATCATATCGTCAGTTAGAGAATTTCAATTCTGACGTAGGCTAAGTTTATTAATTTTTTCAGAATATTATGATTTTTGGATACATTACAACCTTCAAGAATATGACATAATGATTTGAAAATTTTCCGTACATGATGAACATAATCTGTGGAGACTATTTTTAACTGAAGTAAGTCTTCAATGTTATCTACAAATTGGATGTTATCAGAAAATTGGATGTTAGCAGCCTCCTTACAAAGGAAGAGCAGTGAAGAACACAAAATTAAAGTAAGTACACTCTCTGGGATCTTAAACAAATTAAACTACATGTCTGGATTCCAAAGTTCAAGTAAAAAAAAAAGAAGGCAAATTAGATCAGCATAGGGGTGTATGGAGAATCTATGTTCACATGGCCATTAACCTCTGGCCTCGATAATGCGAGTGTGTTAAAAATGAGATAAATGAAGATTGTGGTATTTACATAAACGGCGTATGTCCAATTAATTCACACCAGTAGAAACTAAAAGGAAAGTTGTGAATTTCAGGAACTAAGAAATTTGGAAAAATATTTAGATGTCACAATACATTATAATAACAAATACACTTCAACAGTTTTTTACAAGTTTTTATATTAGCTTGATATGTATCTGTCCATCTATCTATGTAACGGAAGCTTTGAACCACGATTTTCACACATTGGATCGACTTGAAACTTTGAATATTTGTAAAGGACCAATTACAATACAATAATTTCATAATTTTTTCTAAGATCCTGACGTGGATTATCAGGACTTCAATAAATAAAGACCTGTATAATAGGTTACTGACTTATCGACTTTTTAGGCCATCACCTCTGGTAGGTCAGTCGGTCGAACGGTGGACTGTAGTGGTATATGATTTCAGTAATCCATAGGTCTCTGGTTCAAATCTGACCCGAAAGATTTTTTAGAAGTGTATTACTGTTAGGTCAGTCGGTCGAACGGTGGACTGTAGTGGTATATGATTTCAGTAATCCATAGGTCTCTGGTTCAAATCTGACCCGGAAGATTTTTTAGAAGTGTATTACTGTTAGCTCATACTACAATACTATAGATTTTAAATATATTTACATTTTTATCTGATTCCATAAAATATTAATCCAATTTTTTAAAATGTATTGATCAAATTGAAGATTGATAACTGTAACTATTTATCTATATGAAAATATTAAAATAGATTATAATAATATTTGTTAATTAATGAATTTTGATATTCGTAATGAACAAAATTTGATTTCAAAGTTGAAAATTAAACCATAGATGGCAGCACTGAAGATGGTGACAATAGAAGAATTGACGGCCAAAGAATTTCATTATTCGAAAATGTTGCCGAATATAGATATGATTATGTTTGAAACCACGGTTTCGTGAAAAAAATACGAAATGTATGAGGTGAGTTGTCACAAAATGTTCTCCGATGAATTTGGAGGATTATACCTCATAATATTTGCTTCCGAACATTAATTTACTAAAATTGTTTGCTCTTTGGTTGCGTTTTGGTTTTTAAAAAATTCATTTACACATGAATTAGACCCTGTTATTAGTTTGTACTATATGTTTAACTAGGAAGCTATATGGCTATTTCAGTAATTGTTTTAATATAAATTGAAACTTACATGGTGATATTAAAATTTATCATCTTGTCTTTATGACAGAGTTGCTTTTGTCATCTTAAATACTGTAGAGATCACTAGGAGGGCTATTAAAATATATTTAACAGAAAGTTCCAATATTTACTATATAAATAATACTTTTATAATAATAGCTTTATTATACCTGGCAGAGGTAGACTTCAAAAAGGCATACGATTCAATTAAGAGGGAGAAGTTATATAGTATCCTGTTGGAGTTTGGAATTCTTAAAAAGTTAGTTTGACTTATACGAATGTGTCTAAAAGGGACAAAGAATAGGGTGCGTGTAGGCAAACAGTTTTCGAATACTTTTGAAATCCTCAATGGGTTTAAGTAAGGAGATGCACTACGCTATCTGCTCCACAATTTAATTTTGTTTTAGAGCATACCATCAAATCTTTAGAAGATGAAGAAGGCCTACAACTCATTGGTATTAATAAGCTGTTAGTTTATGGTGATGATATAGTACTATTGGGCGATAGCGAGGAGATACTAAAGGCCAACATGCACACGTTACTGAGGAACACTATGAAAATTGGGACTGGAAGTAAATATCAATAAAACTAAATATATGGTCAGACAAAGAAATACATTATATAATGGAAATGGAGAGCTAATGACAAATGAAGGAAATTTTGAGGGGGTGGTTGAATTCAAATACCTAGGAACAATAATGGCAAAACAGGAATGATATGCACAAAGGAATTAAACATAGGCTCAATTATGGCATTACAGAGACTCTTGATGTCCGAAATCCTTTAAAAAAATTAAGCTGAAAATATATGAAATTCTTATTCTGCCTGTTATATTATATGCATGCGAGACATGGACTGTTATTTTAAGGGAGGAAAGGAGATCACGAGTATTTGAGAACACAATTTTTAGGAAATATTTTGGAATAAAGAGAGTTGAACAGGCAGGTGAATGGAGAAGTCTTATTAACAGTTAACTACATGGTCTTTATAGGAAGCCAGATATAATGAGAACAGTTAAGTCTCGTGGACTGCGATGGGCAGGACATTTGGCACGAATGGGGAATGAAAGACGTGCAACGATGTTTTTTGTAGGAAAACCAGAAAGAATACGCCGAGTTTGTGGACCAAGAGTGAGGTGGGAGAATTACATTAACTATGATTTGGGGGAAGTAGATTATACAGGGATGATTGGAAAGCATTAGCTCAGGATATGGATGTATGGAGAGCATATATTCGCGCGGCCGCGCACCTACGGGTTCGATGGAGCCAGTGAGTTAGTTAGTTAGATAGTTAGTTAGTTAGGCAGAGTGAAGGCCTCAGGGACTTGTCTACCACTCAACCAGGTTGAGATTATCCAACCCATATCTACGCAACTTCACTAACATTCATACTAACGTCAGTTACAGAATTTCATTACCGACGTAGGCTAATTTTATTTATTTTTTTTTCAGAATATTTATGATTTTAGGATATATTACAACATTCAAGATATGACATAATGATTTGATAATTTTTTACTACATGATGAACATAATCTGTGGAGACCATTTTTAACTGAAATAAGTCTTCAATATTATCTACAAATTGGATGTTATCAGAAAATTGGATGTTAACAGCCTCCTTACAAAGGAAGAGCAGTGAAGTAACAGAAAATTCATAGTAAGTACACTCTCTGGGATCTTAAAACAAATTAAACTACATGTCTGGATTCCAAAGTTCAAGTAAAAAAAAAGACAAATTAGATCAGCATAGGGATGTATGGAGAATCTATGTTCACTTGGCCATTAACCTCTGGCCTCGATAATGCGAGTGTGTTAATAAGTTAGATAAATTGTAGATTGTGGCATTAACATAAACAGCGTATGTCCAATAAATTCACACCAGTAGAAACTAAAAGGAATGTTATGAATTTCAGGAACTAAGAAATATTGGAAAAATATTTAGATGTCACAATACATTATAATAACAAATATATTTCAACAGTTTTTTACACGCTTTATATTAGGTTGACATGTATCTATCCATCTATCTATGTAACGGAATCTTTGAACAAGATTTTCACACATTGGATCGACTTTAAACTTTGTATACTTGTAAAGGACCAATGACAAAACAATTATTTCATAATTTTTTCTGAGATCCTGGCAAGGAATATCAGGACATAAAAAAAATGAAGACCTGTATAATAGGTTACGGAAATATCGACTTTTTAGTCCGTCACCTCTGGTAGGTCAGTTGGTCGAGCGGTGGACTGTAGTGGTATATCAGTTCAGTAATCCATAGGTCGCTCGTTCAAATCCGACCCGGAATATTTTTTTTAGAAGAGTGTTACTTTTCGCTCCTACTACCATACTATAGAATTTAAATATATTTACATTTTTGTCTTATTCCGTAAAGTATTAATGACAATTTTGTAAACTTACCACACTGTAATTGACCCAAAAAATATGAAAAGGATACGATTAACTGTAGATATTTATCTGTATTAAAATATTAAAAAAATATTATATAATAATATTAGATAATAATAAGTAAAAAATATAATTATGTTCGTGCCTAGACACTAAAAATATCGTAAGCAATTAATTTTTGACGAGATTTCGGTTTATGAGAATCAATTAATCTAAAAATTAAGAAAATAAATAATAGTTAAAAACTAAAACAAGACACTTTGTTAGAAAACCAAACTAAAAATAAAATAACAAATTATAATTTAATAATCTATTACACAACATACTTTAGTAGAAAACCGAACTAAAAATGAAAAATAATTTCAATTTCCGACACGCTTGGGACAAAGTTAAAGTGGTCAACAAAAATCATCTCTAACACGTCTAGAATAAAACTGTATTTATTTACAAAAAAATAATAATATTTTTACCATCAAAATCGTGGGGTGCTTTTAATGATTTTTACGTTTTGTTCTTAGAGACTTTACTTTTACCACGGTGGACTAGTGATTATGCTCTTTGTCTCTGGTCCCTAAGGTCGCGGGTTCAAATCTGGCCGTGGTAGATGGATTTTTTAGGACGGAAAAATCCAAGGAGCAAGTCCTCTGGGAGGGACGTTAAGCCGTGGGTCCCGAGTCTCTGAAGATTTTCAGGCTCGTAAAAAATCCTTAAGCGTGATTGAAAAGGCCTCTAAGCGAAATTTACCGAATTTTCCCGTCCTAGTACTACCTTGGTTCCCTAGATGTCAGTATGAGGCGGAGTGCTGACCACGTACCACTCAAAATGACATCTATACGAAAACAAGTGTAACTGAATTAGTATGGTCCAAATTCTTCTCTGTAGGGGAGAGCGCCTAAATCTCTGTAAAGGGAAAACATAGGCTTACAATACAATACAATACTTTTACCAATATCTGTTTATTATCAAATATGTTAATTGATATAGAGAAACCCACGCTTTTGATGATACAATTATTTTTTTGTAGATAACTCTAGTTTTATTCTAGAATGTGTTGGAGATGAATTTTTATGTTGACCACGTTAATGTTATCCCAAGCGCGTTGGAAATTAAAATTATTTTTCATTTTTTAGTTCGGTTTTCTAATACAGCGTGTTGTTTTAGTTTTTTTAAACTATATATTTTTTAATTCTAAGATTGTTTCTGTTATTTACACAATATAATTTGTTTTCTTCCACACTTCCCGGTCTTGCGTGTCTGCTTCTCTCATATTTCTCTACTTCATGTTGTCTTCTTCAATAATTCGCAAATTGTGTACTCTTGAAATTAATTGGAAAACATTTTTTGACAACTCACCTCATAAATTTCGTGTTTTTCATAAAACCGTGGTTTCAAATGTAATCATGTCTATCTGTTGCCACACCCCAACTAATGAAATTCTTCGGCCGTGAACTCTTCTATTGTCACCATCTTCAGCGCTGTCATCTATAGTTAAATTTATGAACTTCGAAATCAAATTTTGTTTGTTAGGGATATCAAAATTCATTAATCTTTATTTATTTTTCTGAATGTATATCTTCTCCCAAACTGTCAATTCTAAAGGTTTATCCACTGTTTAAAGTTTTGCATCTCTTCCAAATTTATGATGTTCTAATAAATCATGTGCATCAATTGCAGATTTTTTCAATTTCATAATTGTTCATATTTCTAAAATGTTCTTTGGCACGAATTTTCAAATTTCTTTTAGTTTTTCCTATATAAACTTTTTTGCAATCTTTAAAACATATTTCATAACTTCCAGATTTCTTACTGACTGGGACATTGTCTTTTTTATTAGTACCTAGAAGATTACCCAGACTAAATTTATTTATTGGTGTCAAAGTAATATTGTATTCGTCAATTTTTTGAAATGTTCTGTGAATTTGAGGATGACAACAATTTTTGTTGTATTTTTTATTTTCGTTGCAATTTTGTAGAGTAGTATATTCATTAAGTGTTTTTTCTGTTTGAATTTCTTTAACTTATTTATATTTTAGCAATAATAAATTCAAAATATATTGAAGATGCTCTAAAATTATTGAACCCTCAGGTGAATCAGTGAAGTTTACTGTAGAATTGGAAAAATAAAATAAAAATTCCATCCTTGGATTTATTTTTAATTAGGAGTGATCAGACACAAACAATTATTGTCAATATTTTTATTATTTAAATTAACACTTTTCAATTCTGGATAGAATCTAATTTAAGAAAGAAAAATTAATATTTGAACCCTGTACCTCTAGTTTTACGTACCAGTGTGCTGTCCAATTACACCATTCACACGACGATACAAATTGTTTAAGTCGAATTGTGTAAGTTGAAACAAATATTAATGTTTTTATCGTCATTTGAATGGTGTAATTGTACAGTTCACTAACACGTGAAACTAGAGATCCAGGGTTCAAATCCCGGTTCAAACATTAATTTTTCTTTTCTTAAATTAGACGTTTCCGTGTGGAGTTGCCAGTCTCCCATCGGACGCCTCCCCAGGTGGAGGATAGGGGAATGCTCACCAGATATGGCGGGTACTGGGGAAATAAAATACCCAGGGCGGACCAAAACTAGCGCTGCTGCCTTGCAAGTAAGATACTGGACTATCAAAGGCTAGAGGAAGAAAACCTTGAACAAAAATTACCCGTCCCCCAGGTTGGGGGTTGATGCTTTGGTCCAACTTCTCGTTCATCAGAAAGAAAAAAAAAAATGCTAAAAAACCAAACATCATGCCTCGGAAAAACACTCTAGGACGATTAAAGCTAAGAAAAAGGACTTTGAAAATTGGCACATGGAATATTCAAGGCTGCAGAAATAAAATGGAGGAAGTAATTAAAGAAATAGATACAATGAAACTAGATTTGGCAGTTTTAACAAACAAAGAAGATAGGCACAGTGAATGAAACATTAGGCTATTATATACACCTTTACAGTGACGTAGATAAACATAAAAGAGCAAAAAGAGGTGTTTCAATGTTGATTAATAAGAAATGGAAAGGCACTATAAGAAATTGGGAAGCCATTGATGAGAGAATTTTAAAATTAGATTTGAATATATGGGGCTATAAGTTAACAGTTTTTGGAATATACGCACCAATTAACGATAATGGAATGACAAATCTAGAAAATTATTTATTTTTTGACAAAGTTAATGAAGAAATAGGAAAAATTAGCGCTGGGAAACAATTGATATTATTGGGAGACATGAATGGAAGAACAGGAAGTAAATTTGGAGATCCAGTAGTAGGAAAGTTTGGAGAAAACATTTTAAATGAAAATGGAGAAAGGTTAATTGAATTATGTAGACAATCATCTTTTAAAATATGGAATGGCTTTTTCAATCATAAAGATATCCATAAATACACATGGGAACGTCCAACACTAAATCAAAAATCCATTATCGATTACATAATTACAAAACAAAATTCAAAAATGAAAATACAAGATGTCAGAGCTTATAGAGGACCAAGTTGTGGGACAGATCATAAATTAGTAATTGGAAAATTTGTATTTCCTTGCATTCTTAATAAAGAAAACAACCACGCAGAAAAAGAAGAAAATGTTAGAACAGAAACGGAAAGAAAATATAATGTAGAAAGCCTACAAAACGAAAGTGTAAAGCATTTATATCAACAAAGATTGAATAAAAAATTAACACAGAATGAATTCAGAGATACAGAAGAAATGTATCAGTACCTAAAAAGGTGCATTCATGAAGCCGCCTATGAAGCATTGGGTGAGAAAGACGACTATAGAGGAAGGACAGCACTGTTTTGGAACGATGAAATAGAGAAAGAAATACAGAATAAGAAACAGTTATTTTTAAAATGGCTTAGTACAAAGAACCAGAATGACAAAATACAATATCAAAAAGCACAAGCAAAAGTGAGAAGAATGGTTACTAAACACAGAAACGAGATTTGGGATAAGAAATATACAGAAATACAAACATATTTAGGAAGCAAGAAGAGTTCTGAATCATGGAAATTTATAAAAAATATACGTTCATCGAATAGAAATAAGAATCTTCTCAACCTAATAGGGATACATGAATGGGAAGAATATTACAAAAAACTTTTAGTAGAGGACCGAAAAGAATTTTTGGGAGAAAATGACGATTTATCAGAGATGGAAACAGGAAACATAATCGAAATTGATATAAATACTGTAAAAAAGGAAATTATGAGAATGAAAAATGGTAGTAATGCCGGCCCAGGAAATATTGCTATAGAATTGATTAAAAGTGGCAGTCAGAAGTTATTGGAAATGATCACTGTACTGTTTAATAAAATAATAAATGGCGAAGAAGTGCCAGAAGAGTGGAAAGTCGCTATTATAACATCGATACATAAGAAGGGAGACAAGAGAAAGTGTGAAAATTATAGAGGCATATCAGTAACGAGTACATTAAGTAGAATATATGGACGTATACTAAGTAAAATGGTTGATATAGAATACCAGGATAAAGAAATGGAAGAACAATCTGGTTTTAGAAGTGGTAGGTCATGCACAGATAATATATTTTGCATAACACAAATGATAGAAAAAAAAGAGCTACTAACAGAGATTTACATTTGCTTTTTGTCGATTTAACCAAAGCATATGATAGTATTCCCCAAAAAATGTTATGGGAAACTTTAGACGATTCTAACATTACCAAAAAATTAGTAGAAGCTATAAAAGCATTATACAAAGGATCTATTTCGAAAATAAAAGTTGGAAATCATATAACAAAGGGATTTACTATTACAAAAGGTTTAAGGCAAGGTTGAAGTTTATCTCCCAACTCTATTTAAAATTTATCTCGAAAGAGTACTAAGAGACTGGAGGAAAAAATGTCAAAAAATGGGCATACCCATCCAAAATACACATGTATATTCACTAAATTTTGCAGATGACCAGGTATTAATAGCACAGGACCACGATGACATAGAATATATGGCTAAAAAACTAAAAGAAGAATATGAAAAATGGGGACTTTATATAAACATTGAGAAAACTAAATATCTGTGTATAGGAGAAGAAATGGAAAATATAAATTTCAACAATGGAGAAGAACTAAAACCTAGTATTGAATGCACTTATTTAGGAACAAAATTAGACCATTCAGGCGATAACACAGTGGAAATTAAAAATAGAATCGCACAAACAAAACAAGCAATAAATGCTTTAAACTCTGTTTGGTGGAGCAAAAATATTACAAAAAATAGAAAATTACAAATATATCAAACCATAATTCAGAGCATTTTAACATATGGTGCTGAAGTCTGGCAAATTCCTACCAGGGAAATGAAAAGAATTTTAAATAGAGAAATGGATGTTTTAAGAAGATCAGCTGGAAAATCTAGAATGGATAGAATACGAAATAAAGAAATAAGGGAAATTATGGGTGTACAAGAGGAGCCGGACATCATAGACATTATAGAAAAGAAAAGATTACAGTGGTATGGCCATGTCAAAAGAATGCCAGAGCAAAGATTGCCAAAAATTGTTATGGAATGGATCCCAATGGAAAGGAGGAAGAGAGGAAGACCGAAGAAAACTTGGATAGAAGGGGTACAAGCAGCTATGAATATCAGAGGAATGGAGGAAGATCAATGGATGGACAGAGAGGAATGGCGTTTGGTTTCCGGAAGACGGCGGCAGCTGCCATGATACCGGATGATGATGATGATGATGAAATTAGACTTTATCCAGAATTAGAAAGCGTTAATTTATGTAATTAAAATATCGAAAATATGAAGCTTTACCGCTAAAAAGTAATATATAAATTCTCAATAAAAATACTTCTGAATAGAAGCCGTCATTTGGCGTGATGGAAGCGACAGCTATTAGCCTTCGGACGAACAAGAATTGTGTAAGTTGAAAGAAATGATAATATTTGTATAGTCGTTTGAATGGTGTGACTAAATGGACATCACACTAGTACGTAGAACTAGAGGTCCAGGGATCAAATCCCAGTTCAAACATTAATTTTTCTTTCTTAAATTAAAAAAAAAATTGAATTTGATATTTATAGAAAGGAAAGTCACACAAATAATTATATTAAATCATCAGGATTCAATCACATTGCACATAACCATGCAATATTTAATAGCTTAATACATAGATTGATGAATATCCCATTAAATAAAGAAAATTTCAAGAAAGACTATAATCACATCTTAACACAGCTAGATTAAATAGTTTTCATAAAGAGTTAATTATAAATAAGTTAAAGAAATTCAAACAGAAGAAAGAGACTTAATGAATATACTACTCTAAAAATTGTAAAGTAAAGAAGAAATACGAGAAAATTACTTATCATCCTGAAAAGCATAGAACATTTAAAAAAATGTTGACACATACAATATTACTTTGGTACCAATAAATAAATTTAATCTGAGTAAACTTCTAAGTACTAATAAAAAATACAATGTTCAAGTCAGTAAGAAATCTGAAAGTTATGAAATATGTTTTAAAGATTGCATAAAAGTTTATATAGGAAAAACTGAAAGGAATTTGAAAACTCGTATCAAAGAACATTTTAGAAATATGAACAATCATGAAATTGAAAAATCTGCAATTGCTGCACATGATTTATTAGAACATCATAAATTTGGAAGAGAAGAAAAAAAATTAAAACAAGTGGACAAACCTTTATAATTGACAGTTTGGGAGAAGATATACATTCAGAAAACTAAATATAGATAAATCGTAGAGATATGTCCAGCGAATGGAAGAGCATCGGCTACCAAAAGGTGTTTTGGAATGGAAATGTGAGGAACGATGAGGCAGAGGAAGACCTAAAACCTCCTCGAGTCAGGGAATATAGTTATATATGAAGTAGAAACATTTATAACCAGGAGATTGGATGGACCGCCAAAATCGGCTATTATGAATCGGACGAAGTCAAAGACATTAATAAACCGATGATCTATCTACCAATGAATATTAATAATGAACAAAATTTGATTTCGAAGTTGAAAATTCAACCATAGATGGCAGCACTGAAAATGGTGAAAATAGAAGAAGTGACGGCCGAAGATTTTCATTATTCGGAGTTGTGGCCGATGATGCACATGATTACGTTTAAAACCACGGTTGAGGTGAGTTGTCAAAAAATGTTCTCCAATGAATTTCAATGATTATACCTCATAATTGTGGACAGCAACGGGAAGCTACCACACCTATAATTCCCTAGTAAAGCTGCAAAGCATAGCACGAAGATGCTATGATTGTACTGTGGGACCTGCCCTCGGGCAGAATTATTATGGTTGGATATCTCATAATGTTTACTCCCCAACATTAATTTACTAAAATTTTTTACTCTTTCTTTTCATTACAGATTTAAAAAGAATTAATTTACACAAGAATTAGACCCTATTGTTAGTTTGTACTATATGTTTAACTAGGAATGCTTCTAAGTCTATTTCAGTAAATTTTTTCATATAAATTGAAAATTACATGGTGATATTGAAATTTATCATTTTCTCTTTATGACAGAGTTGGTTTTGTCATCTTCAATACTGTATTGATCACTAGGAGGGCTATTAAAATATATTTCACTAAAAGTTACAATATTTTCTATATAAATAATACATTTTTAATAATAGCTTTATATCAGCTGGCAGAGGTTGACTTCAAAAAGCATACGATTCAATTAAGAGGGAGAAGTTATATAGTATCCTGTTGGAGTTTGGAATTCTTAATAAGTTAGTTAGACTTATACGAATGTGTCTAAAAGGGACAAAGAATAGGGTGCGTGTAGGCAAACAGTTTTCGAATACTTTTCAAATCCTCAATGGGTTTAAGCAAGGAGATGCACTACGCTATCTGCTCCACAATTTAATTTTGTTTTAGAGCATACCATCAAATCTTTAGAAGATGAAGAAGGCCTACAACTCATTGGTATTAATAAGCTGTTAGTTTATGGTGATGATGTAGTACTATAGGGCGATAGCGAGGAGATACTAAATGCCAACAGGCACACACTACTGAGGAACACTAAGAAATTGGGACTGGAAATAAATATCAATAAAACTGAATCTATACACACACATAGAAATACATTATATAATGGAAATGGAGAGCTATGACAAATGAGGGAAATTTTGAGGGAGTGGTTGAATTCAAATACCAAGGAACAATAATGACAAAACAGGAATGAGATGCACAAAGGAATTAAACATAGGCTCAATTCTGGCACTACAGAGACTCTTGATGTCCGAACTCCTTTCAAAAAATTTAAACTGAAAATATATAACATTATTATTCTGCCAGTTATATTATATGCATGAGAAACATGGACTCTTATTTTAAGGGAGGAAAGGAGATCACGAGTATTTGAGAACCTATTATTAGAAACATTTTTGGACCAAAGAGAGATGAACAGACAGGTGAATTGAGAAGTCGTATTAACAGTTAACTACATGATCTTTATAGAAAGCCAGATATAATGAGAACACTTAAATCTCGTGGGCCTCGGTGGTCAGGACATGTGGCACGAATGGGGAATGAAAGACGTGCACTGAAGGAAAACCAGAGAGAATACGCCGAGTTGGTGGACCAAGAATGAGGTGGGAGAATAACATTAACTATGATTTGGGGGAAGTAGATTATACAGGGATTATTGGAAATCATTAGCTCAGGATATGGATATATGGAGAGCATATGTCCGCGCGGCCATGTATCTACGGGTTCGATAGTGCTAGTGAGTTAGTTAGTTATATACCGGTAGTTACTTAGTTAGGCATTGTGAAGGCATCAATTACTTGTCTACCACTCAACCAGGTGAGATTATCCAACCCATATATGCAACGTCACTAACATTCATCCCAACGTCAGTTAGAGAATTTCATTACCGACGTAGGCTAATTTTATTTAATTTTTTCAGAATATTTATGATTTTTGGATACATTACAACCTTCAAGAATCTGATATAATGATTTGATAATTTTTCCCTACTTGATGAACATAATCTGTGGAGACTATTTTTAACTGATGTAAGTCTTCAATATTATCTACAAATTGGATATTATCAGAAAATTGTATGTTAACAGCCTCCTTACAAAGGAAGAGCAGTGAAGCAACAGAAAATTCATAGTAAGTACACTCTCTGGGATCTTAAAACAAATTAAACTACAATGTCTGGATTTCAAAGTTCAAGTAAAAAAAAGCAAATTAGATCAGCATAGGGATGTATGGAGAATCTATGTTCACATGGCCATTAACCTCTGGCCTCGATAATGCGAGTGTAATAATAAGTTAGATAAATGTAGATTGTGGCATTAACATAAACAGCGTATGTCCAATAAATTCACACCAGTAGAAACTAAAAGGAAAGTTATGAATTTCAGGAACTAAGAAATATTGGAAAAATATTTAGATGTCACAATACATTATAATAACAAATATACTTCAACTCTTTTTTACACGTTTTATATTAGCTTGACATGTATCTGTCCATGTATCTATGTAACTGAATCATTCAACACGATGTTCACACATTGGATCGACTTGAAACTTTGTATACTTCTAAAGGAGCAATGACAATACAATAATTTCATAATTTTCTCTAAGATCCTGGTCAGGATTATCAGGACATCAAAAAAATAAAGACCTGTATATAAGTTACGGGCTTATTGACTTTTTAGTGCATCACCTCTGGTAGGTCAGTTGGTCGATCGGTGGACTGTAGTGGTATATCATTTTAGTAATCCATAGGTCTCTGGTTCAAATCCGATCCGGAAGATTTTTTAGAAGAGTATTACTTTTAGCTCATACTACAATACTATAGAATTTGAATATCTTTTCATTTTTTTCTTATTCCGTAAAAGTATTAATGAAAATTTTGTAAACTTACCACTCTATAATTGATCCAAAAAATATGAAAAGGATACGATTAACTGTAACTATTTATCTATATTAAAATATTCAAAAATGTTATAATAATGTTAGATAATACTGATTAATGAATATTGATATTCCTATTGAACAAAATTTGATTTCAAAGTTGAAAATTAAAACATAGATGGCCGCACTGAAGAAGGTAACAATGGAAGAATTGCCGGCCAAAGAATTTCATTATTCGAAAATGTTGCCGAAGATGGACATGCTTATGTTGAAGCCACGGTTTCGTGGAAAAAGCAGGAAATCTTATGAGGTGAGTTGTCACAAAATGTTCTCCGATGAATTTGGAGGATTATACCTCATAATATTTGCTTCCGAACATTAATTTACTAACATGTTTTACTCTTTCTTTTCGTTGGCAGGTTTTTAAAAAAATCATTTACTCATGAATTAGACCCTAGTTATTAGTTTGCACTATATGTTTTAACTAGGAAGCTATATGGCTATTTCAGTAATTGTTTTAATAAAAATTGAAAATTACATGGGGATATTGAAATTTATCATCTTCTCTTTATGACAGAGTTGTTTTTTTGCATCTTCAATACTGTATTGATCCCTAGGAGGGCTATTAAAATATATTTAACCAAAAGTTCCAATATTTCTATATATAGCCTATAATACTTTTATAATAATAGCTTTATTATACCTGGCAGAGGTAGACTTAAAAAATGCATATGATTCAATTATGAGGGAGAAGTTAAAAAGTATCCTGTTGTGGTTTTGGAATTCTAAAAAAGTTAGTTTCAATTATACGAATGTGTCTAAAAAGCATAAAGAATAGGGTGCGTGTAGGCAAATAGTTTTCGGATACTTTTGAAATCCTCAGTGGGTTTAAGCAAGGAGATGCTCTACGCTATCTCCTCCACACTTTAATTTTGTACTCTAGCATGCCATCAAATCTTTAGAAGATGAAGAAGGCCTAAAACTCATTGGTATTATTAAGCTGTTAGTTTGTGGTGATGATATAGTACTATTGGGCGATAGCGAGTAGATACTAAACTCCAACATGCACACACTACAGAGGAACACTAAGAAATTTGGGACTGGAAGTAAATATCAATAAAACTAAATATATGGTCACACAAAGAAATACATTATATAATGGAAATGGAAAGCTAATGACAAATAAGGGAAATTTTGAGGGAGTGGTTGAATTCAAATACCTAGGAACAATAATTACAAACGGGAATGAGATGCACAAAGAAATTAAACATAGGCTCAATTCTGCCATTAAGGATCCTCTTGATGTCCCAACTCCTTTGAAAAAAGTTAAACTGAAAATAAAAAAAAAAATATTATTCTGCCAGTTATATGTGTCATGGCGGCTAGCTACTAACACGCACAAGTTACGTTCCAGGTTTTTAAGTTATTTTCAGTAGGTGCTTCCGTTATTTTATAGATCAAATTGCATTTTCCTAGTCAGTTTTAGTTTTAATTTATATTAGATAGTGTTACAAGTGTGTATATTTAACACCATGGGGAAAAACACACGTAATTCAAACAATGATTCGACAAGTTCTACCGAGGAAGCAGAGAAACGTGTAGTGAAAGAGGCGCTACAGGATCCTGGCACTCTGCAGGTGTTTTGTGTCCATGTTGCGGGACCAGGTAGTGGCGGAACTGCAGAAGACCATCCAGGAAAACACTAACGTAATTGAGGATATGAAAAAGACAATCGATGAAAAAGACAAAAAGATTGAGGTGTTGGAAAATAAAATAAACGGTTTAGAACAATACCAGAGACGTCAATGCCTCAGGATTTTTGGTGTGAAAGAAGAGGCCGGAGAGGACACTGACCAGAAAGCCATCGTGGTGGGCAAAAAAATCTGTGTCGATCTATCAGTGACTGACATTGACAGAAGTCACCGTGTTGGAGTTAGTAATGCAGAAAAACCGCGAGATATAATAGTGAAATTTGTTAGTTACCGCAAGCGCAGTGATGTTTTTCTAAGTAAGAAAAAGTTCAAGGAAAGTGGTGTCACTGTTCGCGAGGACCTAACAAAGTGTCGCTATCGCCTGCTACAAGACAGTATACACAAATACGGTATTCAAAATGTATGGACAATGGGCGGTGCCGTCATAGCCAAAGTAAATGGCGAAAAACGCAAAATTAGATCTTCTACGGATATCAACTAGATAGGACCTGAGTGTAAAATATATTTACGTTATTTTTCTTTTCTTTCCTAACCATTATATTGTTAATTTATTTCTAATTTAGGTAAGTTTTAAGTTTATTATTTTTTTATTTAGGACAACTTACTTGTTTTATTTTCATTTTTAAGTTCTTTGTTTAGCTAAATTATTTTAATTTTATTAGAGTTATTACAGTACATAGTTTATTTTTACTTTCTGCTATTGGCAACATTGAGCTGACAAATGATGACTTGTTTGCAACCTCTGAGTCAGATATTATCCCCTTCTCCAAACACCCTCCTATTGTGAAGACAGCTTTTAAAACAGGTAGAATTCCTGACCCCTGGCCATCCCCTCCAACAACAACTACCAGTCTACTTAAGAATGCATTTTCTATTGATAAATCATCACTTAAAATCGCTCACGTAAATTCACAAAGCATTCTGTCCCACTTTGATGAGTTTGAAACCATATTTTCATCTCTTGGACTGAGCGCCATTTTAATTTCGGAAACCTGGCTCACCCCTTCCATACCTTCGTCCCTTGTTCACCTAGACGGATATACACTGCTCAGAAATGACAGGATAGATAAAAGAGGTGGAGGCGTTTGTGCCTTTTATATCAAATGAGCTTAATCCAAGAATTGTCCACCAGTCCCCTTCTGTATATTCCGCTCGTCCCGAGTTCCTATTCGTAGAAATTCAAGCCAGTCTAAAAAAATGTCTCTTATGCATTGTATACAAACCTCCAAAAATGGGGCACCTTTCGGATCTAGAAAACGCTCTGAACGATTCATTGCCTCATTATGAACACGTTATTGTCGCAGGCGATTTTAATACAAATCTTCTTCAGACTGACTCACCAGCCATACAACTTAAAAATATGTTTCAAAGCTTTAATATGACCATTGTTCCTCTCTCTGCCACACATCATACTGCTACTACTGACACTCTACTGGACTTAATAGTGACTACACATCCACACAAAGTACTGACATATGGACAAATTCCTGCTCCCGGTATATCTGCTCATGACATTGTATTTGTAGAATACTCACTCCAATGTCCTAAAAGACGCTCTAAATTGATTACGTACAGAAATTTACAAAACATAGACGAGACTAAACTAAAATCAGACGCTTTAGAACTACCTTGGTACACAATATGGAATCTTAGATCAGTTGATGAAAAAGTAGAGACATTTAATACACTGATACTACAACTATATGACAGACATGCACCAGTAAAAACCCGACGATTTACCCGCCCCCCTGCTCCCTGGATGAATGACTCAATACGTAAACTTATGTCAAAACGAGACAAAGCATACCGAACATACAGACGACATAAAAATGACGAGAACTGGCAACCGTACAAACAACTTAGAAACACAACTACACAAACTATACGCAATGCCAAACTACGACACGCCCACAGTATAATCGGACCTGAAATAAGTGCACGGGACACCTGGCGAAATCTCCGTACAATGGGACTTAGACAGTTGAATCCCCCAACTGACTCTATAGACATTTCTGTAGATGATTTAAATGAACATTTTACCTCAATACCCATGACACCTCCAGAAAAAAAACTAAAATAGACATTCTTAAAGACTTATCCCCATCCCCCCATATAGGAAGAGATAAATTTTACTTTTACGACATTTCGCCTATAGACGTTAAAAAAGCACTCAAGCGGATTAAATCCAATGCACAAGGAACAGATGACATCAGCATTTTAATGCTAAATAAAATCATTGACATTATACTACCCACAGTGACTCATATTTTTAATGCTTCCCTTATAACTTCTATCTTCCCTACCGTATGGAAACAGTCTAGGGTTCGGCCTATACCTAAAATAAGTACACCTACTAACTGTAATGACTTCCGACCAATTAGCATCCTTCCGACATTATCTAAAGCCCTGGAACATATTGTACATAACCAAATGACTCAATATCTCCAAGCAAATCACCTCCTTGATCCTTATCAATCCGGCTTTAGATCTGGTCATAGCACAACCACAGCTTTGTTAAAAATTACTGAAGATATTCGTGAAGCCATGGACAGACGTGAATTGACTCCTTTAACCTTACTTGACTTCAGCAAAGCTTTTGATACAGTAGACCACGACTTACTTATGATAAAGCTCAAGCACCTACACTTGTCTGACAGCGCTGTATCCTGGTTCGACTCATACCTGCACGGTCGTCAACAATACGTTTCACTAAACTCTAGATCTTCGTCTTGGCGCAACGTGCAGGCGGGAGTCCCCGAGGGCAGTGTTCTCGGACCTCTTCTTTTCTCAATCTATATAAATGACTTACCAACTGTACTAAAGCACTGCCGTTATCACCTCTGTGCTGATGATCTTCAAATTTACCTACATTCACCTCCTCATTCTCTCTATATCAGCTCGACGAAAATGAATGACGATCTCACATCCATCTTTAACTGGTCTTCAAGTATCGGTCTAAATCTAAATCCTAACAAGTCACAAGTAATTCTAATGGGACAACAAAGACTGCTTACAACTTTTGACATATCTACACTTCCAAATATTACTATAAATAATATAATTATCCCTTATTCTTCTTCAGTAATAGATCTTGGACTACATCTAGACGCAAATTTTTACCTGGCAAACACAAGTGAAACACACATGTAAAAAGACTTTCTCCATCTTACATTATCTTAGACGTTTAAAGAATTTTCTCCCAGTTTCGTTAAAACAAATCCTTGTGCAGAATCTTGTGTTGCCACACTTCGATTATTGTGACATTATATATAATGATCTAAACCATGACTTGTCGCAAAGATTGCAGCGTGTTCATAATGCTTGCGTTCGATTCATTTTCAATATCCGCCGTTATGACCATATTTCCGAACTCTTTAATAACCTCTCTTGGCTCCGTCTTACTGACAGACGTAAATTGCATTCTCTTTCACTACTTTTCAAGCTTCTGAATTCCTACATTCCTACTTACCTGGCGTCCAGATTTGAGAAGTTATCATCTTACCACAATATTGACACTAGGTCACAAGATAACAGTCTGCTAACAATTCCTCTTCATAGCACTTCCTCTTATTCTACTTCCTTCACAGTAGCCTCTGCCCGCTACTGGAATTTCCTTCCTCAAGATATCAGGGGTTGCCGCACACTTGGCACCTTTAAGTTACGCTTATACAGTTACCTGTTGTCTAATAATTAATTTCTCTTTATTTATTTAAATTTATACTATGTCATTAATAATTTTTTCTCGGTTTTTTATACCTTGTACATATTATATATTTAATTCGTTAAATTTAGAGTAAATCAAAATAGATTATAAATATTGATTGTATTGTATTGTTTTTATAATATGTAATTGTTTATGTAGTTGTAAGACTATTTATTTTATTTTATTTTATTATTTTTTTGTATTTTGTAATTTTTTAAAAAACCTGGTTGAGTGGCAGACAAGGCCTTAAGGCCTTAACTCTGCCAGGTAAAATAAAGCTATTTATTTATTTATATATTTATTATATGGATGCGGAACATGGACTCTTACTTTAAGGTAGGAATGTAGATTACAAGTATTTGAGAATACAATTCTTAGGAAAATTTTTGGACCAAAGAGAGATGAAGAGACAGGTGAATTGAGAAGACTACTTCTTATAGGGCAACCAGAGTGAAACGCCTAGTTGGTAGACTAAGAATGAGGTGGGAGAATAACATTAACAATGATTTGTATTAACATTAACAGTGTGTATTATATAGGGATGATTGGAAAGCATTAGTTCAGGATAGGGGCGTATGGAGAGCTTATATTCGCGCGGCTATTAACATACGGGTTCAATAGTGCCAGTGAGTTAGTTAGTTATTTAATTAGTTAATTAGGCAGAGTTAATGCCACAAGGCCTTGGCTACCACTCGACCAGGTTAAAAAAATACAAAAAAATTCTTAGATCTAATTACAGTAAAAATAAATATTACATAGTGTGTCTAGAGTATAATTACTGTTTATAACATGTTTTGATTTAATCTAGATTTAACAAATGAAATATAAAATGTACAAGATAAAAAAATGAGAAAGAAAACTATTAATGATATAGAATAAATTATTTCTCGAGAAAAATTAACTATTTGACAACAGGTAACTGTATGAGCGTGACTTAGACGTACCAAGTGTGCGGAACCCCCTGATATCTTGAGAAAGGAAATTCCAGGAGTGGGCAGAGGCTACTGTGAATGAAGCAGAATAAGGAAGTGCTAAGAAGACGGATTGTTAGCAGACTGTTTTCTTGTGCTCCTAGTGTCAATATTGGGGTAGAAAGGCAACTTCTCAAATCTGGATGCCAGGCAACTCGTAGCGTAGGAATTCAGAAGCTTGAAAATAACAAAAAAAGGAGATAGTCTGGACTATCAATGGGTAGCCAATTATCTCCTTTTTTGGCTAACTTATTTATGAGTGTTTTGAAAATAAAATAACAAAAGCACATCCTCTAATGTTCAAATTTTGGGGAAGATACGTTGAAGATGTTATTGCTATAATTAAAGAAGAAAATATAGAAGATGCTTTAAAACTCTTACATTTACGGAAGAAAACAATAAAATTCACACTTGAAACAGAGGTGAACAAACAATTACCATTTTTAGATCTAAAATTACACTGAAATGAAGAGAAAAAGAAAATAGAATTCAGCATTTATAGGAAAGAAACACACACAGATAACTACCTCAAATCAACAGGTCATAATTCACACAAAATGGCAGTCTTCAACAGCCTAGTACATAGATTGGTAAATATACCTATAAACAGTGAAAATTATGAAATAGAAAAACAACACATAACTGAGGTAGCAAAAGAAAATGGTTTTGAGGAAAAAAAGTATACAAAAAAAATTGATAAGTACAAAAAACAGAAATTGAGAAGTGAAAGCACTCTTCTGATAGAAAAACCAAAAGAAAAGAAAGCAAGAAATTCACATATCACCCTTGGGCACACAATAAATTCCAAAAAAATTGGAAAATTCAACACCAATATAGCAGCAAGCAATGATTATAGCCTAAAAAAACTTATAAAAACCAACAAAAATGAACAAAATTGAAGACAATAAAAAATCAGGAATATGTCAAATATTGTGATAAAGTATACATATGGAAAACAATGAGAATTTTAAACATTAGAACTAAATAACATATAAGAAATGTGAAAAAAAGAGAAGTAGAAAAATCTGCAGTAGCAGCTCACGTTTTGACAGAAAAACACAAAATTGATCTAAATACAAAATACCAATGAACTCTCACGATATGGGGAAAAAAAATCTATATACAGAAGAACAAGGAGAAAATTATGAACTTTGAAATTCCTGAAGAAAGGAGCCTGATTACCAAGTTCTTTGGAACACAGATCCAGGGCCGACAACTTGAAGAAAATAAAACAAACAGTTTGTACAACGCTAACGATGGGGCAACAGCCTTAAAACATATGTCAGGATAAACAATTACGTATATGGGGTAAGAATGTTAAATAATACAAATTCAATTTATGTGTCGTGTTAAAGTTCTTTGCATAATATAATGTTGCAGTTAACTAGTTAAAACAAGTTGTGGAGGTAATGCTAGTTCAGGAGCAACTTCTTTGAACAATTGAACTCTGGATGGAAGATTTAATAAATGCCTTTTTAGTGTTGGAAATGAAGGCATCTACATCAGGGAACAGACCACAAATTTTCTCACAGAATCTATGCAGTGCATGGTTGAGACACGTTACGGAAAGTATGTTGGGGAACAGGACTTTGAGGATCTTGCGAGCTTTCGTCATGTAGGCCGCAACATCTGATGTAAACAGAAGAACGTCGTCATATTTTATTCCATCAGGCCACAGTATATTCAATGCTGAGGTAAACACTTGCGAAATAATTGAACTGTTAGTTTTATCTAATTGTTCAATTGTTTGTATTGAAAAGAAGCAAAGCTGTACTATAGAACTTTTTCTAAGCCTTAGAGCCGGAGCATAATACTATGGGACATACCATAGGGCTATTTCGCTTAACCCGGAGTGCATAAGGTGAAGAAATAAAATAGCCGGTACTTGTTAATTCGCCTAACGGGAGTGCATTGAGGGGAAATAATCTAACTGCCAGGTTATTGGTTTATTACCACCCTTATTTTAATATTCTAACAGAAGGTATAAAAGAGCACTTGGAAATTTCTAGGCAATCATATGTATCATGAAGTTTGTCCATTTCAATTGATTTCATTGAAATACCAAGTTAATTTAGAGAAAAATGGGAAATAGACATTTATAGGCATTGTTAGCTGAAATAGGCATTTATAGGCAAAATTAACCTCATGGAAACAACTCTAGAGTCATCGGTAAGAACCTATATGGAGTCACTTTTATAATATCTATAATAAATAACTGTAAGCATTTTCCGTAACATCCGGTCTCTTGTGAAAAGTGATATCAAAGCATCAGGAGAGGCATTTAACCTAAACTTAACCTAAATTCCAGACAAGGACTAAGCTTAGAAATTATTCCATTTCAGGAAAAAAATCTGTGGTCTGACCGGGAATTGAACTGGGGATCTCATGAACTGTAACCACAAGACCAAGAAATCTGCTCAGATTCTGAATATTTCTTCTTCTTCTTCCTTTCCAGGATTAGGTCAATGCGACCTGTTCCGGTCTCAAGTCCATCGTTTTCTTGGCCGTCCCAAAGATCTTTTTCCATGCGGTTTGTAAGTGTTGTTCGTTTTGGGTAATCATGTATTGTCCATTCTGTCTAAATATTCTTTCCATCGGTGTTTTGTGCTCTTCTAGTTTATCGAGTATTGAACATATCTCCAGTTAATTTCTTATTAATTCATTATGTAATCTATCCATGCGTGTACACCCTTTTACCGATCTAAAAAATTTCATTTCAGTAGCTTGAATGTGTGAGATATCTTTTTTTTTTGTAAGTACCCAAGATTCGGATCCATATAAAAGAACAGGAACAGCCATAATTTTATAAAACCTTATTTAAGTTTCTCTTCGAGTCTTTCGGATGATTCTTTTTATGGTGCCACACATAATTTGATATCGATTTAATTTTTTATGTATATCCCAATCATAGCTATATGTTATATCTGAACCAAGATAGTTAAAGTCTGCAATCTGTTCTATTATTTCATTATTGATTACTATTTTTGCTCTGACTGGCACTCTGCCATGGAAAGTCATAATTTTAGTTTTTGTGGTTGAAATTTTAAGATTATAATATAGTCCTAATTGATTCATTGTGTAAATGACTCTTTGTAAATCATCCTCTGACTTCTGTATAATTACCAGATCGTCGGCATACATTAAAATATTCATATAAATTTCCTTATTAATTTGTATTTCTATTGGACTTGATTTTTTTCCATTTTCGTGTAACCTCGTCAAAATATATATTAAACAATGTAGATGATAATGTACACTCTTGTCGAACTCCTTGATTTATTAAAATTTCATCTCTGAAATGATTATCTAAATTAAGGATAATTTTGGGCCATTATAAAGACTTTTTATTTCATCTATGAGTTGAGCCGGGTACCCTCTTGCCTTCATTATTTCCAACAATTTTCTTCTTATCGTCTTATCACCTAATCAAAGGTTTTTCAACATCAACGAAAGCTAAATATGTGGGTAAATTAAATTTTCGTCTCTTTTCTATTACACACAACAACAAAGAATTACTCGCAGGCTCGAAATGTATCAATAACTATGTTTTCGGACTCGCAGAAGACAAAAATTATATTAGTTTTTTCCAATCACCTAACCGGAATCAGATATTTCGACGACAACCTTTAGCAGAAGTCATCGTTTCCGTGAGAGTCGCAGTTGCTATTGTCTCTCAAACTGGTGCCCTTCTTTTTCTTTTGCGCGGTTTTATTAATCTTACTTACTTACTTACTCACTGGCACTATCGAACCCTTAGGTTCATGGCCGCACGGACATAAGCTCTCCATACATCCCTATCCTGAGCTAATGCTTTCCAATCATTCCCTGTATAATCTACTTCCCTCAAATCATAGTTAATGTTATTCTCCCACCTCATTCTTGGTCTACCAACTGGGCGTTTTCCCTCTGGTTTTCCTATAAGAAGCTTCCATGCAAGTCTTTCATTCCCCATACGTGCAACATGTCCTGCCCATCGCAATCTACGAGACTTAACTGTTCTTATTATATCTGGCTTCCTATAAAGACCATGTAGTTCATTGTTATGTAGTCTTCTCCATTCACCTGTCTGTTCATCTCTCTTTGGTCCAAAAATTTTCCTAAGTACTTTATTCTCAAATACCTGTAATCTCCTTTCCTCCCTTAAAGTAAGAGTCCATGTTTCGCACCCGTATAATATAACTGGTACAATAATAGTTTTATATATTTTCAGTTTAACGTTTTTTGAAAGGAGTTGGGACATCAAGAGTCTCTGCAATGCATAATAGCACGCATTTCCAGAGTTGAGCCTATGTTTAATTTCTTTGTGCATCTCATTCGTATTTGTGATTATTGTTCCTAGGTATTTGAATTCAGCCCACTTCCTTAAATTCCCCTCATTTGTCATTAGCTGTCCATTTCCATTATATAATGTATTTTTATGTGTGACCATATATTTAGTTTTATTGATATTTACTTCCAGTCCTCATTTCTTAGTGTTACTCAATAGTGTGTGCGTGTTGTCCTTTAGTATCTCCTCCTTATCGGCCAACAATACTACATCATCAGCATAAACTAACAGCTTATTAATACCATTGAGTTGTAAGCTTTCTTCATTCTCTAAAGATTTAATGGCATGCTCTAGTACAAAATTAAATAGTAGAGGAGATAGCGCCTCTCCTTGCTTCAACCCATTCTGTATTTCAAAAGTGTCCGAAAACTGTTTGCCTACACGCACCCTACTCCTTGTGCCATTTAGACACATTCGTATAAGTCTAACTAACTTTTTAGGAATTCCGAACTCCAGCAGGATACTATATAACTTCTCCCTCTTAATTGAATCATATGCTTTTTTGAAGTCTACATATAGTTGATGTACAGTATCATTATATTCCCATTTCTTTTCTAAAATTTGTCTTATACTAAAAATCTGATCTGTTGTAGACCTGTTTCTTCTAAATGCACATTGATTATCACCTATCATGTTCATACAATATACGGAGTAATCGTCTGCTGACCTAATATATTTGTTAGAATTTTTAACGACGTTTGAAAGTAATGAGATGCCCCTGTAGTTTGTTGCAATCAGTTTTATCTCCTTTCTTATAACTTGGTACGATAATTGATTCCTTCCATTCATGTGGAAGAGCTTCTTTTTCCCAAATCATACTAAGCAACCAGCGTACTAATTCCTTGGGGGTTGTTAAAACCTCAGGAATACAACTTTCCTGATTGCCACTGTCAAATACGTGAAGTAGTGGCTTGTAATCCCTCGTTCTGTGCAGTTCGTCTTACATTACATAATTGCGATTGTGAAGTGTCGATATATGCATTATTGTGTATCATTATAAAGAAATTGAATTAAAACAATCTACTATAATATATTCTAATACGCAAGTTCTAGTGTTTTTTATATTATTTTGCAGTGTCTCGTCGCTGTAAGAATATTCTCCTAATTTATTCTGTTACGTATGTGGAGAGTATTGCACCAAAATCTCAGCGCAGAACTAGTTATAAAGGCGTACAATTTATATTTCGGGAACTATAGTAAATTTTGAGATACTGACAAATATTGGGCCCCCAATTCTTGCTGTACAAACTGTCAAAGGATTTTAATAGGGTGGTTAAAAGGTTCGCATTCGTGCATGCCATTTGCCATTCTAATGTTGTGGAGGGAACCTACGGACCACATCACTGACTGTTATTTCTGTATGGTCAATATATCTGGTTTCACTTTAAAAAATAAGTATTCTCTTCAGTATACAAATTTGCAGTCAGTCATGCGACATGTTAAACGTGATTCTTCACCGAATTTGGGTGACGTCAGTGATGAACATGGCGAAAGGTTCCACCAAGACATTTTATTAATGGAAAGACGTTACAAAGGGAAATCAGTGACCAGCATGCTTGCTGATTACTGCTGGCAACTTATTACAGACGTTTCGGAGCCATCTTATCGGCGTAAGTCATCCAGGAAGAAGTTTTGAAAGTTTTGCCACAATTTAAGCATGTGATTGTAACGTAACTACTTATTTATCCTTCTTAGAAAAAAAAAACTTTTTTGATCTTATATGATTTGGTTTTACATAGATCAATTGCTTCTAGCAAAATTATTGCAAAAAAATTGAAACTAAGTGGAGATAAGCAATAATATGCGAAATATAACGAAAAAAGTTCAACACGTACTCGCAAAAAACTGTTAGGTGATAGAGAAAAACGGACTTCAAATTCGAAATCAGCGCATGCCAATTAACTAAAATCACCTATTTTCATTTCTGCGAGCGACAAAAAGTTAAAATTTGTTGTTGTGTGTTATCTGTCTCATAGTGTCAGAGCATGACCTTTCTTGTCTAAAACCATTCTGTTCTTCTGAAAGCAATGCATCTGCTATTGGTTTTTATTCTATAAGTAATATTCCTGCATATATTTTATATACAGAGTTCAAAATACTGATTCCTCTATAATAATTATTGTTATATTTGTATCTCCATTTTTAAAAATTGATACATTTGCAATGAGCCATGTTTTGGGAATATCTTTGTTTGTCCAACATATATTAATATATGTAATAATCTTAATTCTGGATATTTGACATTTAAAACCAGCAACATGCCATTATACATTTATAATAAGACAATCTCTCAGAGCTTTTACAAAATTGTATCTAAAGCAGAATGAATGTCAGATTCTGAAGAAATACACTTCACACTCAACAGTTGAATTATGCTGGTGCGCGCGCGCACACACACACACACACACACACACACACACACACACACACACACACACACACACACACACACACACACACACCACACACACACACACACACACACGCACGCACGCACACATCCACACACAACACGCACACATACACGCGTACACACACTGCACACCACACACGTACACGCACGTACACGCATGCACACACATACACACATACACACATACACACATCACACACACATACACCACACACATACGCACGCACACACTCCACACACAACCGCACACATACACGCGTACACACACATGCACACACACACACACTACACGACACGTACACGCACGCACACACGTACACACATACACACACAACACACACATACACACACATACACACAACACCATCACACACAACACGCACACATACACGCGTACACACACATCACACACCCACACGTACCACCCACGTACACGCACGCACACACACACATACACGCGTACACACACACATACACGCGTACACACACATCACACACACACACGTACACACACACACGCACACACGTACGCACGCATCACACGCACACACTCACGCACACACACGCCACACAACCACGCGCACACACGCGCACACTCACACGTACATACACGCACGCACACACACACACACGTACACGCACGTACACCCACGCAACACACATACAACACATCACAACCACATACACACACATACACACACACATACACACACATACGCACGCACACATCCACACACAACACGCACACATACACGCGTACACACACATGCACACACACACACACGTACACGCACGTACACGCACGCACACACAACACATACACGCGTACACACACACATACACGCGTTACACGCATGCACACACACACACGTACACGCACGTACACGCACGTACACGTACGCACGCACGCACACACGCGCACACATACACGCGTACTACGCGCACACTCACACATACACACGTACACGCACACACACACGCACACACACACATACACACACACATACACGCGTACACACGCATGCACACACACACACGTACACGCACGTACACGCACGCACGCACACACGCGCACACATACACGCGCACATACGCGCACACTCACACATACACACGTACACGCACGCACACACACACACACAAACACACGCACGCACACGCGCACACATACGCACGGACACGTACATACATACACACACGCCGCTCGCACACACGCATGCACACACCACACGCACGCACACACATATACACATACGCACGCACACACATACACAACACGCACGCACACACGCGCTTACACATCCACACGCACATCCACACACAACACGCACACATACACGCGTACACACGCATGCACACACACACATACCACACGCACGCACACACGCGCTTACACATACACACACATACACACGCACACATCCACACTCAACACGCACACATACACGCGTACACACGCATGCACACACACATACACCACACGCACGCACACACGCGCTTACACATACACACAATACACACGCACCCATCCACACTCAACACGCACACATACACGCGTACACACGCATGCACACACACACGTACACGCACGCCACACGCGCACACACACGCGCACATACGCGCACACTCACACATACACACGTACACGCACGCACACACACACACCACACACGCACATACATACATACACACGCACACATCCACACACAACACGCACACATACACGCGCACACACGCATGCACACACACACGTACACGCACGCATACACATACACGCGCACATACGCGCACACACACATACACATGCACACATCCACACATACACGCGCACACACGCACGCACATAAACATACAAGCACACACACGTACTCACACACACACACACACACACACAAAAATGAGCACACATACGCGTGGATACATACATACTTAAATTATAATATGAGTAAACATTATGAGGTTATATCATTAATAGTGAGTGGAGGACATATTTTTAATAACTCACCTCACACAAATTTCAAATTTCTTTGACTTTGATACCGCCGGTTTCAGACGACTTCGCGTCCCTCTTCAGTCATGACTCTCACTGTTGAAATTATCTGGTTGTTGATTTCTCTATGGACTTCACCTCTTGTTTGCCATCTTTGGTTGGGATTATACATTTTGAAATTAAATTTTTATCCACCGGAATATCGAAGTTCATAGATCGATATTATCCTTCTGAATGAATATATTCTCCCAAACTGTCAATTCCAACGGTTTATCCAATTGTTTCAAAAAGGTTTGCCTCTTTTACAATTTTATGATGTTCTAGCAAACTATGTGCAGTAATTACTGATTTTTTAATTCCACAATTTTTAATATTTTTCAAATGTTCTTTAGTACGTGTTTCCAAATTCCTTTTTATTTTTCTGTACATATACTTGTTACAATCATTACAATTTATTTGGTAAATTCCAGATTTCGTACTGTCTGGGATGTTGATATTTTATTGGATACATACAATTTAATTAACGAAAAAAACTCTGTATACCAGCAAAATTTCACTTGCTGAGGAATTCACTTTATTTATGCATTTTCCTCAGGATGGACTATCTATATATATATATATATATATATATATATATATTGGTTTTACAACTTATCATATGTGCAAAAATATTTTTTTTAGGAAATGTGAAAAACAATTATGAAATGTGATAACTGTTTTTTGGTGGGGAGAAACATAGATTGCTTTTGCAAAATACTAAACGTCTTCATTTAAACAGTCATGTAATTTTGTGTTGTCCGCGCCGTAGCCGAGTGGTTAAGGCAAGAAGCATTGGCGCAGAGCTACGGGACTTGCGCTGGTTCGAGTCCCCAGGGGGGAAGAAATTTTCTCGTGGAATTTCGGCCATATCGGATCGCTGCCCACCCAGCATCGTGAGGCATTTGGTAGCTACAATAAGTAGCGGCTCCAGGTTGAGAAGACCAGCATAACGGCTGGGGGACCCGACATACTGATCACATGTCACCCCTACACTGGCTAGATGACTGTCTACCTCTGTGTTTAACACATGTGGATATCAGGACCAGCAGTCGACTGGTAGGCCAAGGACCTTCTAGGCCTGTCGTGCTTGGAGTTTTTTAAATTTTGTATTAATGACACTGCAGTAATTGTAATATATATTATTTAAGTTTTTAATAATATTCAGCACATAGTTGTTATTACTTAGCTCCATGAGGTGATATTTCACTTTATATTCTGAGCATAAAAGACCTAAGAATTATTTAAATAAAAATGTTGTAACAAAAGCATAAATTATTAATGAATTTCTTTGAGAAATGAAATTCTTCTTTCCTCATGTTATATTATTATTATCATGTGTCACAGACATGACTTTAGATTTGCCTCTTTTTTTACATAGTATTCAAAAGATTCAAAGTGGATTAAAGAATGTTAACTCTTGTAAAATTTAATTAAAGTGGTATAATTATATAACCAGCTAATACCCGGCGTGCGCTGCTACACCTAATTAAATGAAAATTAATGTGCTTTTATGTTTAGTTGAATAAGTATGAGAAAAATAATTATACATTTATATATTTTTAAATACACCGTGCTGATTACCCGGCGTTGCCCGGGAATTTACTCATCCCGATCTTCTTGACAAAAATGAACTGAAATACGAAAATTAATGTGATTTATGTTTAGTTAAATAAGTGACACGAAAAATTTATATCGTAATTATTTTTAGATAACCCGTGCTGTTTACCCGGCATTGCCCGGCAATTTATTTATTTCGATCTTCTTGGCATAAATGAGCTAAAAGACTAAATTCGTTATTGTGAGTTATCCGTAAAAGAATACCCGCCATGTGCTGCTATGCTTGCACAGGAATCTACGTACTTGTCTCGATCTTCTTGCAATCAATGAAAGACAAAAATGGTTATTTTGAGTTATCCGTAAGAGATGTCTCGGACTTGTTTGTAGAGCTTTCTGAGATATTCAATTCTGTGTACATTAATTTTGTGATTTGTTATGGTTTAGGCAGCGTAAGCCATTTATGCCTTTTGCTTGCCTTTATCCTTAAATTATTTATTATTTTATATGGATTTAAGCTTTTTTTATTTCGGTTATTACTTAATGAACATATTTAAGTAATCCAATGAACTACTTTTTTCACGTTTTCCACTACAAAGGGCGATTTTTAAGGTGTAGGAGTTGAGTATCAGAACTCTTTATAGCCTATGTTCATCCAGGGAATCTCCTGAACATTTTGCAAAAAGCCCCATCACTATCGGATCAACGGTGCCGCGCATTAAGTATGAACAAACAAACAAACAACCAGCAAACAAATATTAATTTTTATATATTACATATAGTCTTTTGTTTATAAATCATAGGCAACAGAAATCAATCAAATCACCTTAAGATCACACATTATCACAAACATTTTACTTTTTCATTTCCTCCTTGTATGGTAAATTATCGTAGAATGAGTGATAATCACGTTCAATTACGTATTTAACTTCTTGCAGGTGTAGATATTTGGATTCTGAAGTTGGAATTTGCTCCATATGCTGCTGTTTTGGGATGCACTGACTTGATTTACACCTTTGAGGAAGTGGTTTCCAGTTTCCGAAGTAGTCCAATTGAAAATTGATGCTGCCATCTGGAAGATATTGAAGTTGTCGAATTTCTGTTACAGTTGGATCACCAACATTTCTTCTCGGTCTTATGGAGGGTAAATTCGTTTTAAGTTCATCATATTTTAAGAAGAAATCATGGTTTATCACGTGAATATTATAAGGTTGCTTTGGTGTTGCCATTCTTATTCTTAAAACATAATCTGAAGAAGAATTAATGGGATATTCAAAGAGATGTTCCGAGGGCTGAATGGACAATGTCAGCTTCCTTCATTGTGTGACCTTTCTCTAAAAATAACTGTTCAATTTACATTGATCTCTTCTGAGAAAAGCCACTTAGTACACTTGTCAAGACCTTGTTTCCATCGGAAATTATAAAGGAATCAATTGAATTGGCGTTTACTTGATGAAAAGTCATAATCTATTTAATTAAATCAAAATAAAACTTAAAGTTTTATGTGATTTTCATATTTATTAAAATATAAATTAGTTACAGCTGTTTCGGTACTTCGTACCTTCTTCAGACATGATAACAAATTAATGAATTTTGTTATTATAGTACATAACAACTGTAACTATGCAACCATTTTTTTTACAATTTCTATTATACATTTAAAAGAGGCGATTCATTCAAATCTAGTTGGAATGTAACAGCTTATTACCCACTTTTCAATTTATTTATCATAAGTATGCCACGAGTGATTTCCAAATTATCGATAAATTCACGACTCACGAAGTGAGGAGTGAATTTATCTAGAGAATTTGGAAATCAAGAGTGACATTTGTTAGGACTATTTAACGAATAAAATTATGCGGTTTACTCACAAATCATTACTTAACTTTAGTTATTTTATATATTTTATATATTTAATGTAAACGGCGATGTTTGATAACAAGTGAGAAGCGATTGTTACGCTTCATTTGCTTCTTTTGTTCATCTCTGCAACCAGATCATAATATTATTAATTGCCAAAGGATTGCAATATTGTAAGAATGCACTCTAGTGGAAAAAAAAAATAAACACATCAAACTGTATATTAATTCATTTCTGATGTCCTATGACAATTATATTTTTCTGGAATGTTATTACCTGGGAAAAAAATACATTTAAGAAAGTGCAAATAGTGGTTTCTTTTTTTTGGTGGTATAATCAATTGCTACAAATGTTTTTTATATCCTATGCGCTACGTGTTGACACTCATGCACTATATATACAATCTGGTAGCCGTATTTCTTAGAGGATCAGTCACTGCAAAATAATGCTATGACCTATTCAGAATGTTAGAAAGAGGTGCATTCTTTATTATGATAAAAACTTTAGTTGGTAAATTCTACGCGAAACACGACTGTGATTGGTTGTAAATAAAAATCATTGAAATGTGATTGGTCATTGACTCCCATTGGGGCATGATTTAAATAGTCTAGAGAATTTGGAAATGAAGAGTGGCATTTGTTAGGACTATTTAACGAATAAAATTAAGTTGTTATTAACAAATCGTTATTTAACTATAGTTATTTTAAAACATTTATATATTTAATGTAAACGGCGATGTTTGAAAACAAATGAGAAACGATTGGTACGCTTCATTTGCTTCATTTGTTCATCACTGCAACCAGATCATATTATTTATTGTCAAATGATCGCAATATTGTAAGAATGCACTATAGTGTAGACATATTATAACCATCGTTATAGATATTAATTAATTTCTGATGTCCTATGATTTAAATATGTTAATTATATTTTCTGCAACGTCATTTCCTGGAAAATGATTCGTTTAAGAAAGTGCAAACGTGGTTTCTTTTTTTGGTGGTATAATCAATTGCTACAATTTTTTATATTATCTTCCGCATGCGTTATCTGCTGACATTCCTGTACTATATATATATATATATATATTCTGGTACCCGTATTTCTTAGAGGGTCAGTCGCTGCAAATAATGCTATGACTTATTCAGAATGTTAAATAGGAGGAGTTTTCTTTAATATGATGAACTTCGGTTGATAAATTCGAGGCGAAACACGACTGTGATTGGTTGTAAATAAAAAATCATTGAAATGTGTTTGGTCATTGACTCCTATTTGGGGCATGAGTTAAATAGTCTCTATAACTTCTAAAAGGTGCAACTTATTTCCTTTGTCACAAACATGTAACATTTTAAAATTTGAAACAAAACAATGATCGTATTGGAGTAGGTGGTATATTTTGAATTATCTAAATTTCTGTTATATGCTCTCATATGTTCCTTTATACGAGATTTAAAATGTCTGCCAGTTTGTCCTATATAGACATTGTCACATGTGCCACACTTTAATTTATATACACCTGATAATTGTTCCTTTTTTACTTTAGTTTTATTGTTTTTTTATTATATTTTGTAAAGTTTTATTAGTTTTAAATGCCACATTAATGTTCAACTTTTTTTAAGTATTTAGATATTTTATTGGAAAGTGGGTCTATCTATGACATTATGACATATTTATTTATGTATTTCTTGGGTAAAGG
Organism: Diploptera punctata; assembly: GCA_030220185.1. Lineage (NCBI taxonomy): Eukaryota > Metazoa > Arthropoda > Insecta > Blattodea > Blaberidae > Diploptera > Diploptera punctata. Next base: position 91,568 of record JASPKZ010010573.1, read on the forward strand.
AAAAACTTTGTTAATTCTTTTTTGTAATGAATGTTCTAATTAAATTGTCTATAATTTTAGGGTCATAGTTATAATTGATAGCTAATTGTTTAATAATATTCAGTTCGTTATTATATTCCAAGGGTGAAAGAGAGATATTTTAAAAGTCTATGCATCTTACTAATAATCCATATATAATTTTTATACAAGGTTTATACAGATCTCAGTTGAAAATTCTTACTAGTAAACACTGTATTAGCTGTTCAGTGTATAAGAGGTGTACAACTTTAAATGGGAATGGTTATACATGCCTTCAGCCTTGTTTAAGGATTGTATAAGTAGACAAAATGTCGGACTTTAAGATCAACTGATTGTTTTCTTATGATATTGAACGTTTCCTAAAATTTAACGCAAAATGCAACACTTCAACGACTGTTTGATGGATGCACAGGACATAAATAATATTAATAAAGCTCTGGGTAGGGAAATAAAGCATCATAAAATGCATTTTTGTTACACTTATTCTCGATTAGGCCTAATTATATTTTTAAATTGAACATTGATTCACAAAATAATATGTTCTAAAATAGTTGCTGTGAGACAAGATTTAACCTGAATGTAGTTTAAATGCTTCATAATATTATTTTAAGAAAACTTTCTCACAACATTAATACATGCTATATATACCGATATAAAAGTATTTAATTATAAAGGTACTATTATTGCAGCAAACCACATGTTAGCTTGATAGTCTTGTGGTTAGAGCTTCTGACTATAGTCCGTGAGGTGCTAGGTTCAATTCTCGATCGAAGTGTAGATGATTTTTTTTTTCGCTTAAAGCGTTATTCTGTTGTCGCTAACATTTTCTACTATTTTGAACGTTTTCTAACGTATCTTAAAACACTGAATATACTTCATAAGTAATGGGAAAAACTTTTATTAGTTTCAAAGAATTGTTCGAAGTTCTTGTCGTTAAGGTACGTACACATATGCGCGCCGCGCGCGCACGGCGCGTGTTATGTTCGTCGAAATGATTAATTTCAACGAACCTCCTGCGATCCATAGGAAACCCACAAACCTTCAGTAGACATTTTGCAGAGCAGGTGTAACCAACCATGTCTCTATCGCGTTAAAAGTCGGGACTGTCCCGCCAAAATCGGGACGTCTGGTCACGCTTATTACTTATTACATCTTATAACTTTATTTATACTTTTTAAAATATTATAGCATTAAAGGAATTTAAAAATATATGATTTGTATATATATGTTTAAAATTATTAAGAATCTATCTCACCATAACATGGCCTTAATTTTTAATAAAGATGTGCATGATTATTATACTAGAGGTTGTACTTTATTGTACAAAGATACTAGTTTCTCAAAAAAAAAAACAGGTATAAAGGGATTCGTTATGCATTAATCAACCATTACAATAACTTACCTATTGAATATCAACATTTCACGAATGTTAAACATTTTTATAATTGTATTAAAAAAATGTTCTCATTGCTTTCTTGGTTAATTTTGTTAATTTTATTATTATTAATATTATCCTGTTTAAATATTGTATTTATATGTATATATATATATATATATATATATAGTGCATCTATAGTAGTTTGTATTACTTAAACTTATGCCTGCATTTGTTTTCTTGTTTTATGGTCATTATTTTTTGTATATTGCCCCTTAACATGAGCAATCTTGCTCTTTGGAGTCTTTGAAGAAATAAATAAATAATTAGTAATAAATTTGTTTATATATTGTATTGTTTTGTGATACTTCATACATAATATTATGAAATGAACGTCTTAAATAAATAATCTTTTCTAAATAATTCTAATTTATTCATACAATTACAGTACACACGAAAAAAAAAAACATAATATTGAAAAAAAAACAGGCATGCTGTAACAATATTGTGAAATCATTTTTTTTATTAAATATCGATAGACATCAACATGCACACTGACCTGACGATCTTCACTATTTATTGTAGCGCCAAACCAATAATACTAAGTTATGTATCAACAATATAACAGCGAGAATATTTGGCGTTAAACTGCATGATACAAAATTTGGATTAGTATTTATGAAGAACTTATATCATAGCTGTTTGTTGCAAACCACAAAATCTCTAATAGGACTGATGGTATTTACATTTTTATTTAATAATAAAGCTATATTTAAAGATTATACTTCATGAGCCACAGCAATAGATTATATAAAAAAGCTTTTTAATGGCGCTTAGTCGGTTGATGCATAACGTCGTCCAATTGTATTTACGAATTATAATAATGAAGCATTTAAAAAATATTATATATTACAACTTACCTTTTCCTGTACCTTGGCTGCATTTTATTTTACTTTTCTCTCGCCGGTGGGAAGAAAGTAGTGTAATCATCTTCTTCCTGCATGTATCCGGATATATATCCATTTTATCTCCAATTTCTCTCCAGGCATCTCCTTTTAATGATTTTTTAAAATGATCCTTATGTTGTGGATCCCACAATAATTGCTTGCTTCTATAAATGTCAACAAGTTTTAACACGTTTTCCTCTGACCACTCCATACTCAAATAATAGGTGCGCACCGAAAGCAACGAACCTCTCAGGTACCCGTCCAAATCTAAACAGCGAACCATCAAAGTGTTTGTGGAAAAAACCGACAATGAGTGGATCGTGGTGAGAGACGCGCGCGCGGCGCGCGCGCCGTTCGCGCGCACCTTAAAACCCCGTCCAAATCTGACGAACATGGTGCGGCGCGCGCGCCGTTCGTGTTTGCGGCGCGCATATGTGTACGTATCTTAGATGACAGCACATTTTCTGTGAAACCAATTCTACGATATATTAGACATAGCTTAAAGAAACATGTAAATAAATTAAAACACGCTTATTTTTTGCATACCTCCCTAATTAGGGAATCTCTATTTATTCTTATCCATACTCATTTCTTACACAATTAATCACTAGTTGATGTTTTCTTTCTGTTATAAACTACGCGTAATATGTTCTGACGTCATAATGATGACGAATATATGACGTATTGTGTGTGATTGTCGTATTGTTATATATAGCTCCTGTACAACGTTTAATAGTAAGGACATTATATATGTTCTATATAAGGTTTATACATTATATAACTAAACATCTGATGAAAGCCTGTATAAGAGATTTTTAATAGTAAGACTGTATGAATGTAACTATTAAAGGCTGCTATCTTATGAGTATATGAGTGAAGAGAAGAACATGGATAGTGGTATCAGTGTGAGATTGTTTGTGAAAGATACCAAACTCAAACTTATTATCAATGTGTTTTATTGATAAATCCAGAAAATTTATACTATTATTTGTTTGTAATTCCACTGTGAAATTAATACTTTTGTGAATACTATTAATAAAATTTAGAAAGGAATTCAATCGTATTTTAGTTTCTGTGAAGCCTGCTATGACATCATCTACATAACGATATAAAAAAATCATTTTTAGCTAGTGCATTCTTATGTATGGTTTTATTCTAGGTCATCCATAGAACTCTCTGCTAAAAGAGGGCTCAATGGATCACCCATAATTAAACCATCTTTAGCTATGTACAATTTGTTGTTAAATTCAAAATAATTTTGAAGTTAGCATGTTTTAAGAGTGTGTATTATTTCTTCAACTACAAAACCATTCACTTTATTAGTTAGTAACATTCTATTAATAATCTCTATTACATCAATAGTAGGTATACTGGGAAACAGATTCTTTACATCAAAAGAAACTAAGATTAAGTTATTAGGCAAATCAATGTTCTTTATATTGTCAATTAATTCAATAGAGTTTTTTATACTGTAAATTGGATTAACTTAGTATTAGATGAAATTATATTTATTAGCTTTTTAGACATTTTGTATGATGGAGAACTTATGAAGGATACTACTGGTCGAATAGGATAATTTTCCTTATGTAATGTAACTAGGGAGTATAGTTTGGGTAGTTGAGGATTCATTTGTATTATAGAGTATTCAAAGAGGTTATTAAAAATTATACTTTTTTAAATATTTATAATTTCTTTCTGATATTTCTCTGTTGGGTCTTTATCAATAATTTGAAAATTATCTGAATTTAGAAAATCCAGAATGGGTTGAAGCAAGGAGATGCACTATCTCCTCTACTATTTAATTTTGTACTAGAGCATGCCATTAAATCTTTAGAGAATGAGGAAGGCTTACAACTGAATGGTATTAATAAACTGTTAGTTTATGCTGATGATATAGTATTGTTGGCCGATAGCGAGGAGATACTAAAGGACAACACGCACACACTATTGAGTAACACTAAGAACTTAGGACTGGAAGTAAATATCAATAAAACTAAATATATGGTTACACGTAGAAATACATTATATAATGGAAATGGACAGCTAATGACAAATTAGGGAAATTTTGAGGAAGTGGCTGAATTCAAATACCTAGGAACAATAATCACAAATAGGAATGAGATGCACAAAGAAATTAAACATAGGCTCAATTCTGGAAATGCATGCTATTATGCATTGCTGAGACTTTTGATGTCCCAACTCCTTTCAAAAAACGTTAAACTGAAAATATATAAAACTATTATTCTACCAGTTATATTATATGGGTGCGAAACATGGACCCTTACTTTAAGGGAGGAAAGGAGATTACAGGTATTTGAGAATAAAGTACTTAGGAACATTTTTGGACCAAAGAGAGATGAACAGACAGGTGAATGGAGAAGACTACATAACAATGAACTACATGGTCTTTATAGGAAGCCAGATATAATAAGAACAGTCAAGTCTCGTAGACTGCGATGGGCAGGACATGTTGCACGTATGGGGAATGAAAGACTTGCATGGAAGCTTCCTGCAGGAAAGCCAGAGGGAAAACGCCCAGTTGGTAGACCAAGAATGAGGTGGGAGAATAACATTAGCTATGATTTGAGCGAAGTAGATTATACAGAGAATGTTTGGAAAGCATTAGCTCAGGATAGGGATGTATGGAGAGCTTATGTCCGCGCGGCCATGAACCTACGGGTTCGATAGTGCCAGTGAGTAAGTAAGTACAGTTTTAGAAATATAGTCATCTTTATTTAAAGCTATTAAAGTTTGTCCTTCATCTGCTCGTGTAATAACAATATCATTTAAAGTGTCTTTTTTATATCTTTAGCTATCTGATTATAAAATATATGACTTGATATTGTTTTCTTACCATCCTTGACAATTTTTGTGAGAGCATATTTTCTGACTCAACATTAACTAGTTCAGATAATGTATTATTATCGTTTAAAATCAATTCACTTTCCACACCTAAATTTTGTAGTAAAATATTACTATTGCCAACATTAAAATTCAATTTAAAATCCTTATTTAACAAATAAATTTCATTTTTCTTCTTCTTCTTCTTCCTTCCAAATATTAGGCCAAGGCCTGTTACGATCCTATAGAAAATGTTCCCTCCAGCGTTTCATAGGACGGCCCAGTGATCTTCGTCCTCTTGGTATATAATTATAAACAGCTTTGGGGATCCGATTTGAACTCATTCTTTCAAGATGGTGTTTCCAATTTAGTTGGTACTGTTTAATACATTCCAAAATTGGCGTAGTCTTCAATTCTTTTAAGATATCGGTGTTCCTTTTCCGATCCCATCTGGTGTAACCCGCTGTTCTGCGAATGAATCTCATTTCACAAGCCGTTATTCTGCTCTCATGTTGTCTTTTTAGTGTCCATGCTTCACTACCATAGGTCAACACTGGTCTAGCCAAAGTGTTATATAAACGTAATCTGGTGTTATTTGTACAAGGGATGGTTTCATAACTTGATTAATAATTCCTAAACTTTTGTTATAACTAGTAACTTTTTCAGGGATATCCTTTTCATCCCAGATAGAGAGATAGTATCCAAGATATTTAAATTGATTAGATCTCTCTAAAATTTTATTCTGGAGACAGATTTTACTTTGTATGGGGTCCTTCCCATGAAATGCCATAATATTAGTTTTGTTAATTGATATTTCCATATTAAATTTGGCAGCTATTTTTTTGTAAATTATAAATTGATCGTTGCAAATCATTTTCGGAAAGTGCCAGAAGAGAGCTAAATCGTCTGCAAAAAGAATAGCATCGAGTTTGAGGTTCCTATTGATGGATATATATCCTCGTTGTGTTTTCCTCCATTCGTTTATTAATTTATTCATATATATATATATATATATATATATATATATAATGAAAAGCACCGGTGAAAGTCCACATCCCTGTCTTACTCCAGTGTTGATCTTTTCCCAAGAAGATAATTTGCCATCTTGTTTAACAGAGATTTCATTATCTTTATAGATGTTGAAGATATTAGTAATATATTGTTGTGGAACGTTATCATCAGCTAAAATTTGTAGTAATATATTTCTGTCTACTTTGTCAAAAGCCTTTATGAAGTCAACGAAGGCGATATGAGTTTCTATATTGAATTCCTTATGCTTTTCTAATAGTAGTTTTAGAGTGAAGAATCTATCTGTACAAGATCTACCATTTCTGAATCCATTCTGCTCTTCTCCAATTATATTTTCATAAAATTTTCTCAATTTATTCTTAACTATATTAGCATAAATGCTATATACAGAGTTCAACAAGCTAATTCCACGATAGTTATCTTTGATTTGGCGACTTCCTTTTTTGAAGATTAGTAAAAATTAGTGTCAGAAACATTAACAAACCAATAAATAAATTATGATTGGATAAACTAGTAACATTTCTTTGTACTTTTCATCATTTTCAGATAAGTAGTCGATGACACAGATCATAAATTCATTTGAAGTTATGCCTTCTTCCACCTCATGCTATACATATAAGTGAAGTCTGCAGAATTCGTAGAACGTGAAGATATGAAGTTGCAATTTCTGCTTGTAGTACATGGACGATGCTAAGGTCTTGGGGCACAGAAGGACACTTTGCATATCCATGGTAACAATAAGTTTTTCAGATGATGCACTCTCTATTGCAGACGATTTCGCTGCTCGACTACTATCCTTCTTGTCAACATGGGCACTGTATACTTCAATACTCAAATTTCCTGACTTATAGGCCGAGCAAGTATCGCACCGATCTCTCTGACTGTGTATTACTCATTTAAAATAGGCAATTTGTGTTTATTACAAAGCAGGCGGAGCAGACATTTGTATGTTGTCTATTTACCTCCAACCACTAACTTCTAGGTATGCCAATCCAAATTTTTTCGCTGAATTGTCGGATCTGTTGGCGGAAATAAAAGATAGGTTCCCGGAAGCTGGAATAATAATTTTAGGGGACTTTAACTGTAGGATTGGGAGAGAAAATATCACTTTAAAAACAGATGATAATGAAACACGAGATGAGGATAGGAGAAATAAAGATACAATTATAAATTCAGAAAGAAATCAATTGTTAGCTTTTGAAATTTTGAACGGGAAGTATGGGGAAGATAAAAATGGAGAACTGACTGACATTATTAATAAAAATGGGAGAGTGTAATCGATTAAGCATTATGCACACAAGACATGATTCCAGTTCTAAGTAATTTCTGTATAGTTTCCAGAATCGACTCTCACCATTTCCCAAACAAACTTATTTTAAATATATTAGGGAGACAGTTACTGATCGGGTGGCAAAAACATTACTGCCAATTACACGTTTCAAGAGAATTGAGGATCGAGAGAGAAGAATCTATCGGGTGTCTGCAGACACTAATACAGGATTTGCAAATAAATGATCTTAGCGGGGATGAAATTATTGAAACTTTGACAGAATCGTTTCAAAAAACTGGGGAAAAATTCAAGGTTAAATGCACAATGAACCAGAAAGACAAAGGGTGGTACAATAAGGTTTGTAGAAAGAAGAAGAAATATGTCGAAAATAGTCTCTTAAAGTTTAGAAAAGAAAGCACAGATGAAAACAGAAAAATGTATGCGCAGCAGAGAAAGGAATACAAAGAATTATTAAGTGAAACAAAACTAGAATGGCAAAATAAGAAATCGGAGGAAATGAAAACCGCGACTGAAAGTGGGAATAGTACAGAGATGTGGAAAGCAATAAGAGAACTCAAAGTAAAGAACATAAATAGGACAAGAATATCGCCCGGGGAATGGAAAAACTAGTTTGATAGGATGCTGGGAGGTGAGAGGTTAAGATATAATCAAGGAAATATAGCGGAGATCCCCGACGCAATATATATATATATATATATACCATTACCAGATCAGGACATCTCGAAAAATGAAGTGATTTCTTCCAAAAGTTTTAAAAAACGGTAAAGCACATGGAATTGACGGATTACCAGGGGAATTCCTGAAAAATAAGATATCAAATAAATTATTAGAAGTTTTGAAAACTGCGTTCAACAAAATATTTAATGGGGGAAATTATCCTGAGCATGGGCGACAGGTGTAATCCAACCGCTATACAAAGGGAAAGGTGGGTCTCATAAACCAAAGTTATAGGGGAATTTGCCTCTTGTCAGTGTTTGGAAAAATATATTGTAAAGTACTTTACCAACGGATAAGACAATGGGCTAAAGTGAACAATAGGATTTCAGAATATCAGGCAGGTTTCAGAGAAGGATACTCCACAGTGGACAACGTATTCGTTCTGAAAACATTAATTGATGATAATCTGAAAAACAAGAGGGGTAAATTATTTTGTGCATTCGTTGATTTTAAGATGACATTCGATACTGTGGACCGAAGTGCACTGTGGGAAAAATTAAATCGGAAAGGATTGTCTCCATAAATGATACATGCCTTTATGTCAATTTATAAATATGTTAAATTTTGTATAAAAGTAGAACAAGGACACATCACAGAGAGCTGTCAAGCCAATCGGGGAGTGAGACAAGGTTGCATTTTGTCACCAATGCTATTTAATCTATTCGTTGATGATATAGCAGCCATAATGCTAGAAGGAGACATTGAGGCTCCGGAGATAAGAAATATTGAAGTCCCAGTCCTGTTGTATGCAGATATTTAATTATCTGTTCCAAGACAATCAAGGGATTGCAAAGAGGTCTTGACCTACTGGAAATATACTGTAGGAATTGGGGATTGACTGTAAATATTAGTAAGACAAAAACAATGACGTTCAAAAATGGGACGGTTTATGGTAGAGCAGAGGAATGGAAATACAGAGATCATATACTTCAAAACGTGAAACATTTTGAATATCTTGGTACAACGTTCAAAATGAACGGAAAGTGGAAGAAACAGATTGATATAGTGATCTTGAAGAAGCTTTTCGGGCTGTAGGCCGTGGTCGTGAGGCTTGTAGTTCCCCGACGTTTCGCCAGAGACTGCGTCTGGCATCCTCAAGGGTTGTCTTGAGACTGGCAGTTCTGTCCGCTGTCTGTCCTATTTATACGATCACCGCGATGTGTTCGTAAGTTGTATCTGCCTTCTGATTGGTCAGCGTTATGGACTTCCATTGCTCCAATGGGTAAGCTGTTTGATGGTTTAGTCGACTGTACGTTATATCTGCCTTCTGATTGGGTCAGCGGTAGGGACTTCCATTGTTCCACTGAGATTGCTGTTTGATAGTCTAGTCGACTGTGCTTGTAGATGTTTATATTTTGCGTTTTTTAGAACCGGTATCCATACTTTGTTGACTTTTAATGATTCTTCTTTTCTATTGAAACTGTTTTTATGTTTGAATATTTCGATGGCTTCTCGTTGTAGACGAGTAAAATAGTGTGTGCAGTTAGATAATATGTCTGTATTCTGGTATTGTATCCTGTGGCCATCAAGTAAAGAGTGTTCTGCTACTGCCGACTTATCCATTTGTTTAAGACGACTGTATCTTTGATGCTCCTTAAGTCTGGTTGCGATGGTGCGTTTAGTGGTGTCTATATACACTTTTCCACAACTGCATGGTATCCTGTATATGCCTGCTGTCTGATGAGGATGGAGTAGATCCTTTATAGGTCTGAGAAGGTTCTTGATTTTCTTGGTAGGCCTGTATACTGTCTTTATGTCTTATTTCTTTAGTAGTTTTCCAATGCGGTCCGTTACATTCTTGATGAACGGTAAAAATGCCCTGGTTGAATTTTGTTCCTCTGATTCCTTGCTGCTGTTGCTGTTGTATGGTCTGGGATGATTGGCTCGGTTGATTTCTTTCCTGGTGTATCCATTGGCTGTGAATACCGTCCGGAGGTGTTGAAGTTCCGTTTTTAATAAATCCGAATGCCAAAGTTTTTTTTGGCTCGATCTGTCAGTGATTTGATGATTCAAAATTTTTGTTTAGGGTGATGATTCGAGATTTTATGAAGATACCTGTCCGTGTGGGTAGGTTTTCTGTAGATAGTGTGGTAAATGTTGCTGTCTTCTTCCCTTTTGATCAGGATGATATGCTGTTATCTGTTTCTTTTTCTATGGTGAATTGTATACTGTAGTTTATGTTGTTGATGTGTGTCAGAAATTCGTCTAATTTCTCTTCCGCGTGGTTCCAGATTACAAAGGTGTCGTCTTGGGTTTGATAGGTGTCGTTTCTAAGCATGTTTGCTCAAAGTTTTCCATGAAGAAATTGGCAACTACTGGGCTTAAGGGACTGCCCATAGCTACTCCATCTATTTGCTCGTAGAAGTCGTTGTTGAATAGAAAATAGCTGGTGGTTAAGCAGTGTTCGAACATTTTTGTGATGTCTTGAGGAAACTTGGCAGCATTGAGGTGAATAGTCTTATTTATTGGAACTTTGGTAAATAGTGAGATCACGTCGAAACTCACCATTATATCTTCCGGTTGCAATGTTATCTCTTTTAGTTTTTCTAAGAAGTGCATTGAGTCCTTGACATAAGTGTCACTGTTGTAAGTATGTGATTTTAATAAAGTAGAGAGATATCTAGCCAGGTTGTAAGTAGGTGATCCTATTTGCCTGACGATCAGCCTTAAAGGTGCATTTTCCTCATGCATTTTAGGCAATCCGTATAGTCTTGGTGGCTGGGCTTCGTTCTTCTGAAGTTCTTTCTTCACGTCGTCGGGAAGCGAGGTGACCTTTATTAATTTGCTAGTTTCTCGTAGTATCCGTTTAGTTGGGTCGTCTGGTAGCTTACGGTAGTTACCAGGATCGAGTACTCGGTGATTTTTCGGTTGTATTCTTCTGTGTCTATAATAACTGTAGAATTTCCTTTGTCTGCCGGTAAGACTAATAATTGTTTCATCCGTTTTTTATGGTTTTGATAGCCTTCCTTTCTTCGGTGGAGAGATTGTGTTTAGGTTTCGGAGCTTTTCTTAGACGCGAGAGACTTCGTTGCGGATTGTTTCGGCCTTTTCCACTGGTAACACGCCTATAGCAGATTCGACATTAGAAATTATTTCTTCGACAGGTATAGCTGAAGGTGTAACTGCGAAATTGTCCCCATTAGTAAGAAGTGAAGTTTCTGCCTCTGAAAGTTGACGGTTGCTGATATTTACTACGGTGCGTGTGGTGTCTAATTTTGTGATGAGCTTTTGTCTGGCCGTAGACTCGAATTTTTTCTTCTGTGTATTGGTGGATTGGTCCCACGTTGAGAATTGCCAGTCTCAAGACAACCCTTGAGGATGCCAGACGCAGTCTCTGGCGAAACGTCGGGGAACTACAAGCCTCACGACCACGGCCTACAGCCCGAAAATCTTCTTCAGATCATCATTGCAACTTCCGGCCGTGAAAGTCTACGTGAATAGATTGGATATAGCATTATTCAAAGGGAGGGGACAAATTAATAGTAATTTTCAGTATCTGGGTAAGAGTTGCGGGACAGTTAGTACGTTAGAAAAAATGTATGGAACGATTGGTGAGGCCAGTAATGCACTATGGTATGAGATTTGGGGTTTTGAAACAACGGAAATACTAAATAAGGCATATACGCATTTTCTAAAAATATTACAGGATTAGTAAGGCCGTTTCTAACTCTGGGATTTTATATGAATTTGGGTAATTTCAGGACGACATAAACTGCAAAATTCGTGTACTCAAGTACTGGTTGCGGCTAATCCAAGGTGAACAAAACAATGCT
>JASPKZ010010574.1:0-35226 GCA_030220185.1 Diploptera punctata
ATACTTCACTGAAATGGATTCTACAATTGTGCAGTACGTTCTGCCCTTCAGCAATATAGAACACAAGACAGCATAGGTTAGAGCAGAAACTCAAATAGTTCAACATACTTCACTGAAATGGATTCTAACAATTGCAGTACGTTCTGCACTTCAGCAATATGAACACAAGAGCATGGGCCTAGCAGAACTCAATAGTTCACAACATACTTCACTGAAATGGATTCTACAATTTGCAGTACGTTCTGCACTTCAGCAATATGAACACAAGAGCATGGGCTAGCAGAACTCAATAGTTCAACATACTTCACTGAAATGGATTCTACAAATTTGCAGTACGGTCTGCACTTCAGAATATGAACACAAGAGCATGGGCTAGCAGAACTCAATAGTTCAACATACTTCACTGAAATGGATTCTACAATTTGCAGTACGTTCTGTACTTCCAGCAATATGAACACAAGAGCATGGGCTAGCAGAACTCAATAGTTTCAACATACTTCACTGAAATGGATTCTACAATTTGCAGTACGTTCTGTACTTCAGCAATATGAACACAAGAGCATGGGCTAGCAGAACTCAATAGTTCAACATACTTCACTGAAATGGATTCTACAATTTGCAGTACGTTCTGCACTTCAGCAATATGAACACAAGGAGCATGGGCTAGCAGAACTCAATAGTTCAACATACTTCACTGAAATGGATTCTACAATTTGCAGTACGTTCTGCACTTCAGCAATATGAACACAAGAGCATGGGCTAGCAGAACTCAATAGTTCAACATACTTCACTGAAATGGATTCTACAATTTGCAGTACGTTTCTGTACTTCAGCATATGAACACAAGAGCATGGGCTAGCAGAACTCAATAGTTCAACATACTTCACTGAAATGGATTCTACAAATTTGCAGTACGTTCTGCACTTCAGCAATATGAACACAAGAGCATGGGCTAGCAGAACTCAATAGTTCAACATACTTCACTGAAATGGATTCTACAATTTGCAGTACGTTCTGCACTTCAGCAATATGAACACAAGAGCATGGGCTAGCAGAACTCAATAGTTCAACATACTTCACTGAAATGGATTCTACAATTTGCAGTACGTTCTGCACTTCAGCAATATGAACACAAGAGCATGGTTAGCAGAACTCAATAGTTCAACATACTTCACTGAAATGGATTCTACAATTTGCAGTACGTTCTGCACTTCAGCAATATGAACACAAGAGCATGGGCTAGCAGAACTCAATAGTTCAACATACTTCACTGAAATGGATTCTACAATTTGCAGTACGTTCTTGTACTTCAGCAATATGAACACAAGAGCATGGGCTAGCAGAACTCAATAGTTCAACATACTTCACTGAAATGGATTCTACAATTTGCAGTAAGTTCTGCACTTCAGCAATATGAACACAAGAGCATGGGCTAGCAGAACTCAATAGTTCAACATACTTCACTGAAATGGATTCTACAATTTGCAGTACGTTCTGTACTTCCAGCAATATGAACACAAGAGCATGGGCTAGCAGAACTCAATAGTTCAACATACTTCACTGAAATGGATTCTACAATTTGCAGTACGTTCTGCACTTCAGCAATATGAACACAAGAGCATGGGCTAGCAGAACTCAATAGTTCAACATACTTCACTGAAATGGATTCTACAATTTGCAGTACGTTCTGCACTTCAGCAATATGAACACAAGAGCATGGGCTAGCAGAACTCAATAGTTCAACATACTTCACTGAAATGGATTCTACAATTTGCAGTACGTTCTGTACTTCAGCAATATGAACACAAGAGCATGGGCTAGCAGAACTCAATAGTTCAACATACTTCACTGAAATGGATTCTACAATTTGCAGTACGTTCTGTACTTCAGCAATATGAACACAAGAGCATGGGCTAGCAGAACTCAATAGTTCAACATACTTCACTGAAATGGATTCTACAATTTGCAGTACGTTCTGCACTTCAGCAATATGAACACAAGAGCATGGGCTAGCAGAACTCAAATAGTTCAACATACTTCACTGAAATGGATTCTACAATTTGCAGTACGTTCTGCACTTCAGCAATATGAACACAAGAGCATGGGCTAGCAGAACTCAATAGTTCAACATACTTCACTGAAATGGATTCTACAATTTGCAGTACGTTCTGTACTTCAGCAATATGAACACAAGAGCATGGGCTAGCAGAACTCAATAGTTCAACATACTTCACTGAAATGGATTCTACAATTTGCAGTACGTTCTGCACTTCAGCAATATGAACACAAGAGCATGGGCTAGCAGAACTCAATAGTTCAACATACTTCACTGAAATGGATGTACAATTTGCAGTACGTTCTGCACTTCAGCAATATGAACACAAGAGCATGGGCTAGCAGAACTCAATAGTTCAACATACTTCACTGAAATGGATTCTACAATTTGCAGTACGTTCTGCACTTCAGCAATATGAACACAAGAGCATGGGCTAGCAGAACTCAATCGTTCAACATACTTCACTGAAATGGATTCTACAATTTGCAGTAGTTCGTTCTGCACTTCAGCAATATGAACACAAGAGCATGGGCTAGCAGAACTCAATAGTTCAACATACTTCACTGAAATGGATTCTACAATTTGCAGTACGTTCTGTACTTCAGCAATATGAACACAAGAGCATGGGCTAGCAGAACTCAATAGTTCAACATACTTCACTGAAATGGATTCTACAATTTGCAGTACGTTCTGCACTTCAGCAATATGAACACAAGAGCATGGGCTAGCAGAACTCAATAGTTCAACATACTTCACTGAAATGGATTCTACAATTTGCAGTACGTTCTGTACTTCAGCAATATGAACACAAGAGCATGGGCTAGCAGAACTCAATAGTTCAACATACTTCACTGAAATGGATTCTACAATTTGCAGTACGTTCTGCACTTCAGCAATATGAACACAAGAGCATGGGCTAGCAGAACTCAATAGTTCAACATACTTCACTGAAATGGATTCTACAATTTGCAGTACGTTCGTGTACTTCAGCAATATGAACACAAGAGCATGGGCTAGCAGAACTCAATAGTTCAACATACTTCACTGAAATGGATTCTACAATTTGCAGTACGTTCTGCACTTCAGCAATATGAACACAAGAGCATGGGCTAGCAGAACTCAATAGTTCAACATACTTCACTGAAATGGATTCTACAATTTGCAGTACGTTTCTGTACTTCAGCAATATGAACACAAGAGCATGGGCTAGCAGAACTCAATAGTTCAACATACTTCACTGAAATGGATTCTACAATTTGCAGTACGTTCTGTACTTCAGCAATATGAACACAAGAGCATGGGCTAGCAGAACTCAATAGTTCAACATACTTCACTGAAATGGATTCTACAATTTGCAGTACGTTCTGCACTTCAGCAATATGAACACAAGAGCATGGGCTAGCAGAACTCAATAGTTCAACATACTTCACTGAAATGGATTCTACAATTTGCAGTACGTTCTGTACTTCAGCAATATGAACACAAGAGCATGGGCTAGCAGAACTCAATAGTTCAACATACTTCACTGAAATGGATTCTACAATTTGCAGTACGTTCTGTACTTCAGCAATATGAACACAAGAGCATGGGCTAGCAGAACTCAATAGTTCAACATACTTCACTGAAATGGATTCTACAATTTGCAGTACGTTCTGTACTTCAGCAATATGAACACAAGAGCATGGGCTAGCAGAACTCAATAGTTCAACATACTTCACTGAAATGGATTCTACAATTTGCAGTAGTACGTTCTGCACTTCAGCAATATGAACACAAGAGCATGGGCTAGCAGAACTCAATAGTTCAACATACTTCACTGAAATGGATTCTACAATTTGCAGTACGTTCTGTACTTCAGCAATATGAACACAAGAGCATGGGCTAGCAGAACTCAATAGTTCAACATACTTCACTGAAATGGATTCTACAATTTGCAGTACGTTCTGTACTTCAGCAATATGAACACAAGAGCATGGGCTAGCAGAACTCAATAGTTCAACATACTTCACTGAAATGGATTCTACAATTTGCAGTACGTTCTGTACTTCAGCAATATGAACACAAGAGCATGGGCTAGCAGAACTCAATAGTTCAACATACTTCACTGAATGGATTCTACAATTTGCAGTACGTTCTGTACTTCAGCAATATGAACACAAGAGCATGGGCTAGCAGAACTCAATAGTTCAACATACTTCACTGAAATGGATTCTACAATTTGCAGTACGTTCTGTACTTCAGCAATATGAACACAAGAGCATGGGCTAGCAGAACTCAATAGTTCAACATACTTCACTGAAATGGATTCTACAATTTGCAGTACGTTCTGCACTTCAGCAATATGAACACAAGAGCATGGGCTAGCAGAACTCAATAGTTCAACATACTTCACTGAAATGGATTCTACAATTTGCAGTACGTTCTGTACTTCAGCAATATGAACACAAGAGCATGGGCTAGCAGAACTCAATAGTTCAACATACTTCACTGAAATGGATTCTACAATTTGCAGTACGTTCTGTACTTCAGCAATATGAACACAAGAGCATGGGCTAGCAGAAACTCAATAGTTCAACATACTTCACTGAAATGGATTCTACAATTTGCAGTACGTTCTGCACTTCAGCAATATGAACACAAGAGCATGGGCTAGCAGAACTCAATAGTTCAACATACTTCACTGAAATGGATTCTACAATTTGCAGTACGTTCTGTACTTCAGCAATATGAACACAAGAGCATGGGCTAGCAGAACTCAATAGTTCAACATACTTCACTGAAATGGATTCTACAATTTGCAGTACGTTCTGCACTTCAGCAATATGAACACAAGAGCATGGGCTAGCAGAACTCAATAGTTCAACATACTTCACTGAAATGGATTCTACAATTTGCAGTACGTTCTGTACTTCAGCAATATGAACACAAGAGCATGGGCTAGCAGAACTCAATAGTTCAACATACTTCACTGAAATGGATTCTACAATTTGCAGTACGTTCTGTACTTCAGCAATATGAACACAAGAGCATGGGCTAGCAGAACTCAATAGTTCAACATACTTCACTGAAATGGATTCTACAATTTGCAGTACGTTCTGTACTTCAGCAATATGAACACAAGAGCATGGGCTAGCAGAACTCAATAGTTCAACATACTTCACTGAAATGGATTCTACAATTTGCAGTACGTTCTGCACTTCAGCAATATGAAACACAAGAGCATGGGCTAGCAGAACTCAATAGTTCAACATACTTCACTGAAATGGATTCTACAATTTGCAGTACGTTCTGTACTTCAGCAATATGAACACAAGAGCATGGGCTAGCAGAACTCAATAGTTCAACATACTTCACTGAAATGGATTCTACAATTTGCAGTACGTTCTGTACTTCAGCAATATGAACACAAGAGCATGGGCTAGCAGAACTCAATAGTTCAACATACTTCACTGAAATGGATTCTACAATTTGCAGTACGTTCTGCACTTCAGCAATATGAACACAAGAGCATGGGCTAGCAGAACTCAATAGTTCAACATACTTCACTGAAATGGATTCTACAATTTGCAGTACGTTCTGCACTTCAGCAATATGAACACAAGAGCATGGGCTAGCAGAACTCAATAGTTCAACATACTTCACTGAAATGGATTGTACAATTTGCAGTACGTTCTGCACTTCAGCAATATGAACACAAGAGCATGGGCTAGCAGAACTCAATAGTTCAACATACTTCACTGAAATGGATTCTACAATTTGCAGTACGTTCTGCACTTCAGCAATATGAACACAAGAGCATGGGCTAGCAGAACTCAATAGTTCAACATACTTCACTGAAATGGATTCTACAATTTGCAGTACGTTCTGCACTTCAGCAATATGAACACAAGAGCATGGGCTAGCAGAACTCAATAGTTCAACATACTTCACTGAAATGGATTCTACAATTTGCAGTACGTTCTGCACTTCAGCAATATGAACACAAGAGCATGGGCTAGCAGAACTCAATAGTTCAACATACTTCACTGAAATGGATTCTACAATTTGCAGTACGTTCTGCACTTCAGCAATATGAACACAAGAGCATGGGCTAGCAGAACTCAATAGTTCAACATACTTCACTGAAATGGATTCTACAATTTGCAGTACGTTCTGCACTTCAGCAATATGAACACAAGAGCATGGGCTAGCAGAACTCAATAGTTCAACATACTTCACTGAAATGGATTCTACAATTTGCAGTACGTTCTGCACTTCAGCAATATGAACACAAGAGCATGGGCTAGCAGAACTCAATAGTTCAACATACTTCACTGAAATGGATTCTACAATTTGCAGTACGTTCTGCACTTCAGCAATATGAACACAAGAGCATGGGCTAGCAGAACTCAATAGTTCAACATACTTCACTGAAATGGATTCTACAATTTGCAGTACGTTCTGTACTTCAGCAATATGAACACAAGAGCATGGGCTAGCAGAACTCAATAGTTCAACATACTTCACTGAAATGGATTCTACAATTTGCAGTACGTTCTGCACTTCAGCAATATGAACACAAGAGCATGGGCTAGCAGAACTCAATAGTTCAACATACTTCACTGAAATGGATTCTACAATTTGCAGTACGTTCTGCACTTCAGCAATATGAACACAAGAGCATGGGCTAGCAGAACTCAATAGTTCAACATACTTCACTGAAATGGATTCTACAATTTGCAGTACGTTCTGCACTTCAGCAATATGAACACAAGAGCATGGGCTAGCAGAACTCAATAGTTCAACATACTTCACTGAAATGGATTCTACAATTTGCAGTACGTTCTGCACTTCAGCAATATGAACACAAGAGCATGGGCTAGCAGAACTCAATAGTTCAACATACTTCACTGAAATGGATTCTACAATTTGCAGTACGTTCTGCACTTCAGCAATATGAACACAAGAGCATGGGCTAGCAGAACTCAATAGTTCAACATACTTCACTGAAATGGATTCTACAATTTGCAGTACGTTCTGCACTTCAGCAATATGAACACAAGAGCATGGGCTAGCAGAACTCAATAGTTCAACATACTTCACTGAAATGGATTCTACAATTTGCAGTACGTTCTGTACTTCAGCAATATGAACACAAGAGCATGGGCTAGCAGAACTCAATAGTTCAACATACTTCACTGAAATGGATTCTACAATTTGCAGTACGTTCTGCACTTCAGCAATATGAACACAAGAGCATGGGCTAGCAGAACTCAATAGTTCAACATACTTCACTGAAATGGATTCTACAATTTGCAGTACGTTCTGCACTTCAGCAATATGAACACAAGAGCATGGGCTAGCAGAACTCAATAGTTCAACATACTTCACTGAAATGGATTCTACAATTTGCAGTACGTTCTGTACTTCAGCAATATGAACACAAGAGCATGGGCTAGCAGAACTCAATAGTTCAACATACTTCACTGAAATGGATTCTACAATTTGCAGTACGTTCTGCACTTCAGCAATATGAACACAAGAGCATGGGCTAGCAGAACTCAATAGTTCAACATACTTCACTGAAATGGATTCTACAATTTGCAGTACGTTCTGTACTTCAGCAATATGAACACAAGAGCATGGGCTAGCAGAACTCAATAGTTCAACATACTTCACTGAAATGGATTCTACAATTTGCAGTACGTTCTGTACTTCAGCAATATGAACACAAGAGCATGGGCTAGCAGAACTCAATAGTTCAACATACTTCACTGAAATGGATTCTACAATTTGCAGTACGTTCTGCACTTCAGCAATATGAACACAAGAGCATGGGCTAGCAGAACTCAATAGTTCAACATACTTCACTGAAATGGATTCTACAATTTGCAGTACGTTCTGCACTTCAGCAATATGAACACAAGAGCATGGGCTAGCAGAACTCAATAGTTCAACATACTTCACTGAAATGGATTCTACAATTTGCAGTACGTTCTGCACTTCAGCAATATGAACACAAGAGCATGGGCTAGCAGAACTCAATAGTTCAACATACTTCACTGAAATGGATTCTACAATTTGCAGTACGTTCTGCACTTCAGCAATATGAACACAAGAGCATGGGCTAGCAGAACTCAATAGTTCAACATACTTCACTGAAATGGATTCTACAATTTGCAGTACGTTCTGCACTTCAGCAATATGAACACAAGAGCATGGGCTAGCAGAACTCAATAGTTCAACATACTTCACTGAAATGGATTCTACAATTTGCAGTACGTTCTGCACTTCAGCAATATGAACACAAGAGCATGGGCTAGCAGAACTCAATAGTTCAACATACTTCACTGAAATGGATTCTACAATTTGCAGTACGTTCTGCACTTCAGCAATATGAACACAAGAGCATGGGCTAGCAGAACTCAATAGTTCAACATACTTCACTGAAATGGATTCTACAATTTGCAGTACGTTCTGTACTTCAGCAATATGAACACAAGAGCATGGGCTAGCAGAACTCAATAGTTCAACATACTTCACTGAAATGGATTCTACAATTTGCAGTACGTTCTGCACTTCAGCAATATGAACACAAGAGCATGGGCTAGCAGAACTCAATAGTTCAACATACTTCACTGAAATGGATTCTACAATTTGCAGTACGTTCTGCACTTCAGCAATATGAACACAAGAGCATGGGCTAGCAGAACTCAATAGTTCAACATACTTCACTGAAATGGATTCTACAATTTGCAGTACGTTCTGTACTTCAGCAATATGAACACAAGAGCATGGGCTAGCAGAACTCAATAGTTCAACATACTTCACTGAAATGGATTCTACAATTTGCAGTACGTTCTGCACTTCAGCAATATGAACACAAGAGCATGGGCTAGCAGAACTCAATAGTTCAACATACTTCACTGAAATGGATTGTACAATTTGCAGTACGTTCTGCACTTCAGCAATATGAACACAAGAGCATGGGCTAGCAGAACTCAATAGTTCAACATACTTCACTGAAATGGATTCTACAATTTGCAGTACGTTCTGTACTTCAGCAATATGAACACAAGAGCATGGGCTAGCAGAACTCAATAGTTCAACATACTTCACTGAAATGGATTCTACAATTTGCAGTACGTTCTGCACTTCAGCAATATGAACACAAGAGCATGGGCTAGCAGAACTCAATAGTTCAACATACTTCACTGAAATGGATTCTACAATTTGCAGTACGTTCTGTACTTCAGCAATATGAACACAAGAGCATGGGCTAGCAGAACTCAATAGTTCAACATACTTCACTGAAATGGATTCTACAATTTGCAGTACGTTCTGTACTTCAGCAATATGAACACAAGAGCATGGGCTAGCAGAACTCAATAGTTCAACATACTTCACTGAAATGGATTCTACAATTTGCAGTACGTTCTGTACTTCAGCAATATGAACACAAGAGCATGGGCTAGCAGAACTCAATAGTTCAACATACTTCACTGAAATGGATTCTACAATTTGCAGTACGTTCTGTACTTCAGCAATATGAACACAAGAGCATGGGCTAGCAGAACTCAATAGTTCAACATACTTCACTGAAATGGATTCTACAATTTGCAGTACGTTCTGTACTTCAGCAATATGAACACAAGAGCATGGGCTAGCAGAACTCAATAGTTCAACATACTTCACTGAAATGGATTCTACAATTTGCAGTACGTTCTGTACTTCAGCAATATGAACACAAGAGCATGGGCTAGCAGAACTCAATAGTTCAACATACTTCACTGAAATGGATTCTACAATTTGCAGTACGTTCTGTACTTCAGCAATATGAACACAAGAGCATGGGCTAGCAGAACTCAATAGTTCAACATACTTCACTGAAATGGATTCTACAATTTGCAGTACGTTCTGCACTTCAGCAATATGAACACAAGAGCATGGGCTAGCAGAACTCAATAGTTCAACATACTTCACTGAAATGGATTCTACAATTTGCAGTACGTTCTGCACTTCAGCAATATGAACACAAGAGCATGGGCTAGCAGAACTCAATAGTTCAACATACTTCACTGAAATGGATTCTACAATTTGCAGTACGTTCTGTACTTCAGCAATATGAACACAAGAGCATGGGCTAGCAGAACTCAATAGTTCAACATACTTCACTGAAATGGATTCTACAATTTGCAGTACGTTCTGTACTTCAGCAATATGAACACAAGAGCATGGGCTAGCAGAACTCAATAGTTCAACATACTTCACTGAAATGGATTCTACAATTTGCAGTACGTTCTGCACTTCAGCAATATGAACACAAGAGCATGGGCTAGCAGAACTCAATAGTTCAACATACTTCACTGAAATGGATTCTACAATTTGCAGTACGTTCTGTACTTCAGCAATATGAACACAAGAGCATGGGCTAGCAGAACTCAATAGTTCAACATACTTCACTGAAATGGATTCTACAATTTGCAGTACGTTCTGCACTTCAGCAATATGAACACAAGAGCATGGGCTAGCAGAACTCAATAGTTCAACATACTTCACTGAAATGGATTCTACAATTTGCAGTACGTTCTGTACTTCAGCAATATGAACACAAGAGCATGGGCTAGCAGAACTCAATAGTTCAACATACTTCACTGAAATGGATTCTACAATTTGCAGTACGTTCTGCACTTCAGCAATATGAACACAAGAGCATGGGCTAGCAGAACTCAATAGTTCAACATACTTCACTGAAATGGATTCTACAATTTGCAGTACGTTCTGTACTTCAGCAATATGAACACAAGAGCATGGGCTAGCAGAACTCAATAGTTCAACATACTTCACTGAAATGGATTCTACAATTTGCAGTACGTTCTGCACTTCAGCAATATGAACACAAGAGCATGGGCTAGCAGAACTCAATAGTTCAACATACTTCACTGAAATGGATTCTACAATTTGCAGTACGTTCTGCACTTCAGCAATATGAACACAAGAGCATGGGCTAGCAGAACTCAATAGTTCAACATACTTCACTGAAATGGATTCTACAATTTGCAGTACGTTCTGTACTTCAGCAATATGAACACAAGAGCATGGGCTAGCAGAACTCAATAGTTCAACATACTTCACTGAAATGGATTCTACAATTTGCAGTACGTTCTGCACTTCAGCAATATGAACACAAGAGCATGGGCTAGCAGAACTCAATAGTTCAACATACTTCACTGAAATGGATTCTACAATTTGCAGTACGTTCTGTACTTCAGCAATATGAACACAAGAGCATGGGCTAGCAGAACTCAATAGTTCAACATACTTCACTGAAATGGATTCTACAATTTGCAGTACGTTCTGTACTTCAGCAATATGAACACAAGAGCATGGGCTAGCAGAACTCAATAGTTCAACATACTTCACTGAAATGGATTCTACAATTTGCAGTACGTTCTGCACTTCAGCAATATGAACACAAGAGCATGGGCTAGCAGAACTCAATAGTTCAACATACTTCACTGAAATGGATTCTACAATTTGCAGTACGTTCTGCACTTCAGCAATATGAACACAAGAGCATGGGCTAGCAGAACTCAATAGTTCAACATACTTCACTGAAATGGATTCTACAATTTGCAGTACGTTCTGTACTTCAGCAATATGAACACAAGAGCATGGGCTAGCAGAACTCAATAGTTCAACATACTTCACTGAAATGGATTCTACAATTTGCAGTACGTTCTGCACTTCAGCAATATGAACACAAGAGCATGGGCTAGCAGAACTCAATAGTTCAACATACTTCACTGAAATGGATTCTACAATTTGCAGTACGTTCTGTACTTCAGCAATATGAACACAAGAGCATAGGGCTAGCAGAACTCAATAGTTCAACATACTTCACTGAAATGGATTCTACAATTTGCAGTACGTTCTGCACTTCAGCAATATGAACACAAGAGCATGGGCTAGCAGAACTCAATAGTTCAACATACTTCACTGAAATGGATTCTACAATTTGCAGTACGTTCTGCACTTCAGCAATATGAACACAAGAGCATGGGCTAGCAGAACTCAATAGTTCAACATACTTCACTGAAATGGATTCTACAATTTGCAGTACGTTCTGTACTTCAGCAATATGAACACAAGAGCATGGGCTAGCAGAACTCAATAGTTCAACATACTTCACTGAAATGGATTCTACAATTTGCAGTACGTTCTGTACTTCAGCAATATGAACACAAGAGCATGGGCTAGCAGAACTCAATAGTTCAACATACTTCACTGAAATGGATTCTACAATTTGCAGTACGTTCTGCACTTCAGCAATATGAACACAAGAGCATGGGCTAGCAGAACTCAATAGTTCAACATACTTCACTGAAATGGATTCTACAATTTGCAGTACGTTCTGCACTTCAGCAATATGAACACAAGAGCATGGGCTAGCAGAACTCAATAGTTCAACATACTTCACTGAAATGGATTCTACAATTTGCAGTACGTTCTGTACTTCAGCAATATGAACACAAGAGCATGGGCTAGCAGAACTCAATAGTTCAACATACTTCACTGAAATGGATTCTACAATTTGCAGTACGTTCTGCACTTCAGCAATATGAACACAAGAGCATGGGCTAGCAGAACTCAATAGTTCAACATACTTCACTGAAATGGATTCTACAATTTGCAGTACGTTCTGTACTTCAGCAATATGAACACAAGAGCATGGGCTAGCAGAACTCAATAGTTCAACATACTTCACTGAAATGGATTCTACAATTTGCAGTACGTTCTGTACTTCAGCAATATGAACACAAGAGCATGGGCTAGCAGAACTCAATAGTTCAACATACTTCACTGAAATGGATTCTACAATTTGCAGTACGTTCTGTACTTCAGCAATATGAACACAAGAGCATGGGCTAGCAGAACTCAATAGTTCAACATACTTCACTGAAATGGATTCTACAATTTGCAGTACGTTCTGCACTTCAGCAGTATGAAATATACAAATAAAGAGTTCACATATTTACATAATTATCCTACTCTATCCAACTGGATGCACAAATATTATTAAATAACCTAGTACAAAACATACCGCGTGTCACTTCATTTCTTACAATGAACATTCCAAACATTCCGCCTTTTTAATCTCCTCGCCTGATTGGTCAGCAGGATCAGAGGTCAATGCCTCCTGATTGGTCGGACCAAACTAAATCCCCAGCCGCCATATTACCTACTAGAATAAAGAGAGCAACCATATTCAATATTTTCGCGCCGGTTTCTAACCATTTTAAACTTCAATAAGTTAAATTTTGATTTAACATTTTACACCTATTGTGACTTTTAACATTTTTTTCAAATATTTTAAATATAAGGTAGTATTGCGACAATCCTGTTCGTTTCTGCTTTCTCATTGGCTGAAGCAAAGATTCATTCAATGGTATAAATTCAATGTTCAAATGTGTCACATTCAGTACCAGGCCCTGAGCAGGGCATTTAAACCCACAGGCCAGCCATGTAAATACCCCAGCTACCGTTTTCGTGGTACTTCAGAAAATGGACCATTATTCACAAAACTATTAGTCTTAGAAAATTCACATTTTGTACATACCTAAAGGAGATATCCTAGTAGGATTTGATGGTGAAATAACTTGTGTGATTGACATCACATGGTATCGGCGTATCAATTTCAAGAAGTGAAGTTCATCTTCACTTTCACTTTGTGAATCTCCTAATTCAGGAATCAGTTCATCACCTGAATCATCATTATACAAAATATTCACTAATTCTTTTTCAGTGAGATATTTTTGTTGCGCCGTGGTTTCACTCACGCACAAACAACAGCGCGATAACGAGAAACATATACGACTGCATTGGAGCCTGGAGGCAGATTTGGGTGAACGAATTCCATGTGTTGTTTGTTTTTAAAATAAAAGGGGATTCACCAAGGTTAAACGTGTCAAACGGGAATACAAAATGTACATTTACATGTCACCTATGATATCCAAGACATACTAAGCCAATACAATATTTAGGCGCCGAATATAAACGCGGTTTGTTCGCGCCCGCTCTAAAACGAGTTAACTGACCGACGGCCCCATACACGATTGTCTCTTTAAACGCCTTAACTGGTTTACGGTACTGAATGTGATTAAACTACACTGAATGAAGAACTCTGCTGAACAGAATGAAGAGGGATACTCTCACCCGCCGGCACGTCACACTGCCAGAAGGACTTACAATCGGAAACCATCTACACAAATAGAAACAAGAAATATGTCTGACTCACTCAACTCTGACAAGGAAGAAATACCACCTCCAATAGTGGTTAACACTAAAGACATAACACCATACAAACTAGAATGCATCACTGCAGGAAACAAAAAAGAAGTATCAATGCGATACAATCACGGAACGCTAACCATCAGGAGTTCAGCTAAAAGAGCCTATGATCACGCCTATAAGCACCTAAAGGAGTCGAAGACACAGTTTTACACTCATGGCTACGGCAAACCTCCTATCTTCAAGATAGTAATGAAAGGGCTTCCCAGCTCCATCACAGTCGCAGGTGTATGTGAAGAACTTGCGGATAGAAAGTTGCCACTAATATAAGTAAGAAGTTTAGAAACAAGTCACACAACAAGGCGTAAGGAAGAGGATTTAACTACCAGTCCATATCCTAACGTTCCACAGAACAGAAGATCTCAAATCTAGACTAGATAAAGACCTTACGGAACTATAGATTGGAACCATATAAGAAACCAACAGTGCTTCAATTGCCAGGGCTTCGGGCACATCACGGAGTTCTGCTTCAGAACGACTAGATGTGTACGGTGCTCAGGAGAACACAAGATATCTGAGTGCACCCAGGAGACAACAAAATGTTCCAACTGCAACCAAGAGCATGCAGCGAGTTATCTGAAACGCTCTGTTTTCCAGAAACATCTGAAACTGAGACAACAAGCACAACAAGAAACAAAACAATCTACAACATCAAGAAAACCAGCATCTACAAGAAAATCAGAAATTACAAGAGCACCTAAAACTACAGAAAATAACAACTATCCTCCACCACAATTATCGATCCTAAGCCTGAGAACTTACTCCTGACCACAATCCTACAACTTCTCCAATCCACTATATCCTTTGTAAATAGCTTCAAGCAAATAACACGACAAAAAGAAGAAAACTTCAAGGACATAATTTAAGACCGCAAAGCTTAAGTTCAACATCAGAAAACTTCAGATGACGAGATACTACAAGACACTACATTCAACAAGCAAAGGTAAGAGAGGAGCACTCTCATAAGCACAAATTTAAATTGCAACGCACCTACCTATAAGCACATAAAAGATTGGGTCATGATCTGAAAAAGGTCGGTACCATAACACACACATAAATGACTGACAGAGCTAGCGAAGACAATTATGAAAAAGTTTTAAAGTAAGCTTCCCCTAAAGTAGGAATAGTGTTTTCATTTCGCGTATCAGAAAATTATTCCAACAAGCCGTAAGATAATACAGTAAAATGTAATAAAAATTGAGAGGGGAAATTTAAATAATCATCCATACAAAAATTTAAGGCTAATTCCGATCTCAAGGCGGATTTCCAATCCATCCTTCTTCCAACGGCACAAAAATATCTTCGCACGTGGCCGATAGTGATTAGCTATGCATTAACATACGTTATACAATAATTGGATACGGGAAATAACGATGTTATACAGTACCTTGTATTGTTTACTTCCCAACATTAATTTAATATAGAAATATTGTGTGTTCATCCAATGTTATACAATGTGGTTGGCATTTAGCAATATTAAAAGACTTACCTCAACAGGTCGGTGTCCGCCCACCTTGAAGTCTCAATTTCAACTGATAGGTGTCACTACCCCTAATGACGTCATATCAAAATCAAATTAATAACTAAACAGGGAATTTTAATAAAATTGTAGAAAATAATTTTAATCGCTTCTACATATATTTATTTTCACAACTTAATGAAAACATAAGGTTTATTTGATTAAATAGAGCACTCAATTTTCTTAGAAATCTATAAAAAAATGGTACATTTACGTTATTAGAGGTTGGAGGAAAATGTATTACTTCCATTTTAAATGATCACAAACTTACAAAAAAGTACTCTTCCAAACTCATATTTTTTATTTAAAAATAATATGCACAGCATTTATAATGATCAATTTAATATGACGATCATTTTAATGTTATCTTTTCTAACCTAAAAAACTAACTTCTGTATCAGAGGTGAATATGATAATAGCACGATATTCTTATAAAACCTTGTGTATTCACTTTTCACTTCCTGTAAAATCACTTTTTAATGTGTTTTGAAAACATAACTAACTCACTGGTACTACAGAACCAATAGGTTCATGGCCGCGCGGATATAACATCTCCATACATTTCTATCCTTAGCTAATGTTTTCCAATCATCCTCTGTATAATCTACTTCCCTCAAATCATGGTTAATATTATTTTTGCACCTCATCCTTGGTCTACTAACTAGGTGTTCTCCCTGTGGTTTTTCTCCACGCCCCTCTTCTATACCCATTTGTGCCACATGTCCTGCCCATTATGGTCTATGAGACCTAACTCTTCTTATTTTATCTGGTCTCCTACAAACATCATGCAGCTCACTGTTATATATTATTCATCAAAGTTAAATCTGCACACGGAAAATATGCTATCAATTATCTTTCTATGTTGCCACCTCCAGTGCCACGTGTTGCGTTACTCGAGTGGGAGGGGAGCGCTGGTAAATACTGTGTTTTTTAAATGATCCGGCACCTACAGTAGTTGTTGAATAACCTGTTACTACTGGGGAATGAACTGTTCCTCATTACATGCTGGTAATAGAGATATTACCTGGTAAGTCAGTCGTCCTTAACTAAATTATTAAACTTGATTAAGAAGCTCCAATATTACATAACTTTAATATGAATTTTAAAAGTATTAGAGAGGTGACAATCATTGTGATCTGACACCTTCAGCAGTCATCGACTAAATCATATAAATCAACTCCGCGACAGCATATCTTTCATCTTTACAGATGACACACAATAGCCATTTTTATCCTCCATTGATGTCGAGTAGATTACCGTGTGCTGTCATACCATTCATCCAATTGTCATGAGGCTTTTTGCAAAATGTTCAGGATTATGCCGGGAACGTTATAGGTTATAAGAGAGTTTTAAAGCTCAAGCTCTTCACCCTTAAAAATGTCGCTTTTTGTAAACGCAAATGACTTACGGTGCCTGAACCATGACAAATACACAACATTATTGTACACAGAATGAATATCTCAAATCAATCTACAGAAAATTCTGCGACAGCATATGTTTGTCTTTTAAGGATAACTCAAATAACCATTTTTTACTTTTATTGAAGCCAAGAAGATCGGGATAAGTAGATTCCCGGGCAAGCATATAGCAGCGCACGGCGTGTATTCTTTTATGGATAACTCAAAATAACGAATTTTGTCTTTCAACTCATTTGTATCAAGTACATCGGGACGCGTAGATTCAATTCACAACGCCGGGTATTCAGCACAGGGTATCTAAAAAGAATAACGATATAAATTTATATTGATTTTTCCTTTTACTTATCCAACTAAATGAATAAACACATAATTTATTTAGGTGTAGCAACGCATGCCGGATATTAGGTAGTATATATATATATATATATATATATATATATATATATATATATGTATATGAACATGAAAGTTTTCTTCGGTTTTCCGCGTCTTGGATTCACGTTCGGCCCCTGGCCACTGACTCCGACGTTTCGGCATGATCCCACATGCCATTATCAAGGAATGATAAGTTCGAGTCACAGGTTTAGGTCTTATATAATTAAACAAATAGAGTTTTCGCTGTGGTCCGTTTCCGAAGACGTACACCCATCCAAGGTTTAGTTCTTATGTAGTTAAACACCTTCAGTTTTCAGTGTGGTCCATTTCGGAAGCCGTACACCCATCCAAGCGTCGACCACGCTCCATGTTGCCCAACCGTGGTTTTCTTCATATCTTCTTCGCTGTTCTAGGGATGGCATGGTGAGCAGCGAGAGCAGTTTTCCATGTAGATGGTAATCTTTGGGCATCATCTCGGGTGTTCATAGAATGTGGCCTTTTTTCAATCTCTATTGCTTGTCTGTAGATTCTTTATTTTTCATGATCTATTTTAGCCAACGTTCTAGATCCTGTGAGGTCGATCTTGTGACCCCTCTGTTTCAAGAACCTACATCAACTCTGGTGCAACATATGAAACAGAGGACTTGTAGACTCCACAGTCTGACCGCATATCACCTACATCAGTGGAATGGTACAAGTTGCAGCGGTCTAGGATCTTGAAGGCCTGTTGATAGACCGTGGATTTTAATATACTTTTAAAGACTACGGAGGTACAATCTTAATGTAAAATAAAAACATATTTTCTCAATCAATGTAAAACAGAATATTTATGATTTTAGAGTTAAATTTGTTATAATGACCAATAAGAGTAGCTTTAAAATATACAGCATATCGTGATACCATATTAACTAATACGCATTTAAACGAAGAAACATGTGGCATTTAACATTTACCTGTTGGAGAAAGCGTTGTACATTGGTCTGGCTACAACTCTCAAGCTGTTGATGTTGACACATGAACTGAAATGTTAATATTTTGTTAATTTCACTCAGAGTAATATTTTCAGTTGTACGTTCAGTGACGTTGCTCCGTGACGTTACAGTATTGTTATGTGATGAGTCGCTGGGCAACAAGGATGTTTTTCAAAATAAACTTTTCGAGAAAAATATTTCTATAATAAGCATATTACGGATAATATAATTTAAGTAGCAAATTATATTTAATTTTCTCGTGTAATCTGCTGTTAATATGATAACCGCTGTTTTATCTACAGAAACCTAACATTAATTTACAGATTTATATAACTTGATATTGTGCATGTTATGTGCATATACTCATTCTCATTCTTTTCCTTTTAATTCACCTCATTTTTGTTACACCCTGTAGTCGATATTGATGGAATAATGGTTACGTGCTCGGGTCTCGTACCAAGGTCTTCATATTAAAATCTTGTCACGTTCTATTGATCCTTCAGGTCGCACAATTCTGAATATGTTCTTCCTGATCGGAATTAAACATGTATACATTTACGGCACGTAAATTAACTGAGAACTTGAAAAGAGAATAATTTGTTAGCTCATTCTTGCCAACTTTAATTGCGACGTTTATAATCATAGTTGCTAAAGAGTGTTCATAAATACTAATAACAACAGAATGAATCTTTGACATTCTATTTTTTTCCCTCGCAATACATACTTGAGTGTTTCTTATGCCGTAAATTCCATCCCCCAACTTGGAGAACCAGGTTTTTTTTAGTATTTTCCACCGTATGGCACCTGCTATCTGTGCCTAGAAGGGTCCATAATAAATGTCCTGCAATCATATTAGCTGCAAGTCGGTCTGTCGACCGTGTTGGGCTAGTGGTAATGTTCCTGCGGTTCGCAGGTTCAAACCTTGCCGGTGTCCATTGATTCTTAGGATGGAATAATCCAAGTAACAAATCCTCTGGAAGTGGCTTTAAGCCGTGGGTTCACGATCTCAAGAGTTGTTCGTAAGCATAAGCCTAGAAATTAAGGAGAACTTCAAACACCCTAATGATAACTTAGTTGCTGCTTGGGTAGATATGACATGACATCTGTAGGGATATAAGCACAACTAAATTAACTTCGTCTAGTAAATCATAATAGTCCCAATTCTTTCCTTAAAACGTTAAACTGAAAATATGTAAACCTCTTATTCTATTACTTATATAGGTTCGAAAGATGGACTCTTGCTTTAAGGGAAGAAGGAAAATAACGAGTATTATCAACAAAATTGTCACGAACATTTTTGGAGAAAAGAGAAAATGAACAGACATGTGATATGTAACAACGAGCTACATGGTCTTTATAGGAAGCCAGTTAAGTCTCGTAGGACTTGTGCCACAAATGGGGAATGAAAGACGTGGATAGGAGTTCTTAAAAGAAATCCAGAGGGAAAATGTCAAGTTAGTAGACCAAGAATGAGGTGAGAGAATAATGTTTAGCCATGATTTGAGGAAAGCAATTTATACAGAAGTTTTTGGAAAACATTAGCTGAGGATAGGGGCAGAAGGAGAGTTTATGTCTGTGGAACCATGAACCTGCGGGTTGGATAGTGGCATAGATATTAATTAGTTAGTAAATCTTAATAAAGGGGAGATTAAGGTCCACCACTGTAGAGTGACGGCTACCTTCTTTACGGATAACGTGTTCTACCACCATGTATCCTGATGGAATGTCCAAATTTCTGTTTCCCACATTTATGTTTTATGATATGCTAAATTTGATTACTTACTTGCCTAGTTTCTCGCCCGTGGCGTGTCCTGCAAGAGGAGCCTCGAAACGTTATCCTCATGTAATATGAATACAATTAGAGAATACTTATTGTTATTATTTATGTTTATTATTATTATATTATTATTATTATTATTATTATTATTATTATTATTAGTGCTCTAGTCCATGTTGGTATATGCTTCAAATCGGTCCATGATTTGTGAATTTTGCAGAGTTAAAAAAATCTGATTATGCGTTACTCCGGAAGAAAACCGAAGACTTTGGTTACTTGTTTTCATTTACGGCTCTTAAAAGTAATTTATTTAACATTTTCCAATACTGTTATTTTAACACATTTCCAATAATGGATCATGTTATAATATTATAATGATATTGTGAAAAGAAAAATTAATGTGTGAACCAGGAATCAAACCGTGCACCTCTAGTTCTCCAGACTAGTGTGCAGCCCACTACACCATTCCACACCTGGCACAAACACCAATAATTGTTTCCACATATACAAATCTTATATTCTCAAATATAGACACTTCTAAACGAAGCCGGCCGTTGGCGATGGCAGTGTCATCTACCTGACAGCGGACGAAACGAAAAGTATAAGATTTGTATATGTGGAAAGAATTATTGGTGTTTGTGCCAGGTGTGGAATGGTGTGTAGTTGGCTGCACACTAGTCTGGAGAACTAGAGGTCCACGGTTCACACATTAATTTTTCTTTTCACAATATCATTATAATATTAAAGTAATTTAATAATGAAAAAATGGGCAACAGACTAAAACTTTGGGACTTTTCTCAGTCACATTTTAAATATGTCGTTAATGGTCTTAAATATTAAATAGCGTCGTTAAAGAGAAGTAATATCACTGATAGATCGCTCATTGCTCGGCTGTACATACTGGCTGTTTGTTTTGTAGGACGTAGATATTTTATCATCTTTACTCCACAACCTCTGCTTTCGAACAGCCTAAATTACACTTCCCCATTAATGCTCTGAAAACATCGTCTTCTAGATCCTACTTTATCTGTTTTCTCGCCCAAAATGAGGTCATATCAATATGTAGAGTACTTATAGGTTAGTCCTGAGTTCATGAAAGACGCCAACATCTCCACCAACAAAACATTTAAATATGCGCTGATATTTGTTAGGATTCATTTAATTAAATATTCACATCTGAAGAGACCTATGTGTTTTATATTGTGTGGTCCTGTGTTGTCTTCTAGGATGGCCCTTGATTTATGATAACTAAATATTAATTAAGACAGTCATTATTTACGTATTTAATGTGAGGTTCACAGGCCAAGATATTGATTTCAAGTTATATTACAGATAGGAACAAGAAAACAGTTTAACATCCACAGTAACTGCAGCATTGTTCTTCACTTTCATTATCTACAGATCTTTTCTTTCTTCTGTTCCTCTGCCTAACCTTCTGCAATAATTTTTCACCTCAGACTTCCACAAATATTGTGCGTTGTTCGTCAATATGTCGCAAAATTTGTATCATGAACACTTATGTTGTGAAATCGTATTTTTCAATGTCATAAACTCCCTGTATTAAGTATGTAGGAGCATATGTTGGTATTGTAACAAGAATAGATTTACTATGTTTTTTTATCTCTCTCAAAAATGATTGAAACACGTTTTCGGACATTTAGTTTTCCCATGTAAACAATTTTATAATAGTTCAGGATTAGAAAGAACTTGATAAATTGGCTTATGTACCAGTGTTACGTCTTCTGAAGAACTATTCTTATTCTTATTTTACTTTTCTGCGTAATGTTTTATTTTAACCACGTATCAGACCAAGGAACATGTTGAGGTTTGTCATCGGTAGACAATTAATGGAACAATACAGCTGACAGAGCATGTCTTATAGATTGAAGATTGTTATTTTAGGAAGTTTCTATCTGCACTATTGTGGTAATGCCTTAGAATATATACGTTTTCAATCACTTTATAATTTCCATCTTTCAAAACTTCTCTCTCATTATGCTCTTCAAGCCGCCCTCGATTCGTTTCTGAATGTGTTTAATGCATTCAGGTTTTCCGTTTATATGCTCAGATCTCACTCGCCACTTTGAAAGCTCCAGAATCATCATCTATCAAATATATGATAATTCTAACTCCCTATAGTTTCATTGAACGATGGAAGATCATTTTATTTCATTAGGGTCCATACTCTGCTGGAGCCAAAATAATTTTTGCTGCGGCTCTTGGAATGATTCCTGTAGCATTTTTATCGTTTTCATTCGAGGCAGAAACAAAGCATTGTTAGGCGTCACTTGCTCATCAGTAATCCATAAACATTTGTTGACTCATTTTCACAGGAAACTGACAACACAATATTCATTATCTGAAATAACTTGTTTGACTATATCTCGCATACACTTGTTACAATACATTGTGTTTTAAGCTCAAAATCCTTATTGCTGTCCTCCCTTCCAACACCAATGCACCTCAGAGCATACAGAAGCATGACATTTGCTTCATACTTTCTCTTAATGCACTTATGTTTATTGAATTTTGTGTTTTTCGCAAAAAACATAGACAAAGCTGGGAACAATTTGTCTCATTTTTTGAAAATGTCACTAGGCCTCAACCAAAAATACATAAAGTTTTAAAAAATTTAAATAATGATTCAAGAGAAAATGCACATTTAAATTGTATATCTAAAGAATCCTGGCTTAACTACTTTCATCATTTATGGACACAAAAGGATTATTTATTACAAATACCAATCTCTAATACACTGCTTGGTACAAATTTCTATAGAGAATTAACTGATGTTGTTAAATCATTAAAAAAAAACCAAAGCTCCCGGAGAAGATAACATTAATCAAGAATAATTAAATTTTCAACTAAAACATTTTTAGACAGATTTCTTATTTCTCCTTTAATATGATATAGGAAGGACAAGAACCCACCACAAAGCTGGAACAAATCCATTTAATACCAATCGTAAAAAAAGGAACTCGCCAAATCAAAGATAATTATCGTTGAATTAGCTTGTTGAACTCTGGATATAAAATTTATGCTAATATAGTAAAGAATAAATTGAAAAAAAAAATATGAAAATATAATTGGAGAAGAGCAGATGGATTCTTCACTCTAAAACTACTATTATAAAAGCACAAGGGTTCAATATAGAAACTCATAACGCCTTCGTTGACTTCCTAAAGGCTTTGACAAAGTAGACAGAAATATATATTACAAATTTTTTTAGCTGATGATAACGTTCCACAACAATATATTACTAATATCTTCAACATCTATAAAGATAATGAAATCTCTGTTAACAAGATGGCAAATTATCTTCTTGGGAAAGATCAACACTGGAGTAAGACAGCGATGAGGACTTCCACCGGTGCTTTTCATTATATATATATATATATATATAATCATCTGCATTCATGGAGTAGGTCTGTTGACCCGTTCCGACTTCAGCGTATCTCTTTCTAGGTCTTGCCCACATCTCGGGTGCCTTTAAGGTTTGTATTGTTTTTATTTGTTTTTGTATATCTATCTTCATTCATTCTGACTATGTGCTGCTTCCATTTGTCTATATGTATCTATTTTATCAATTATTGCAATATTATCAAGTTCCTGTCTTATTTCTGTGTTCTTGATTCTGTCTCCTTAGTGCACCCTTTAAACAGATTTCAAAATTTCATTTCTGTCCGCCGTTATCCTACTTAGATCTTGTTTTTTATGTATCCAGGCTTCTGAACCATATAGCAGTATATATATGTGAATAATTAATAATAAATGGAGGAAAGAAACGAGGATATATATATCCATCGTAGGAACCTCCAACTCGATGCTATTCTTTTTGCAGACGATTTAGCTCTTTTGGCACTTTTCCGAAAATGATTTGCAAACTATCAATTTATAATTTACAAAAATAGGTGCCAAATTTAATATCGAGATATCAATTAACAAAACTAAAATTAATAGCGTTTTCATGGAAGGACCCCATACAAAGTAAACTCTGTCTCCAGAATAAAAGTTTAGATGGATCTATCAATTTAAATATCTGGATACATCTCTATCTGGGATGAAAAGTATATCCCTGAAAAAAATTACTAGTTATAATAAAAGTTTGGGAATTATTAAACAAGTTATGAACCCATCCCTTGTACAAAAAAAAACACCAGATTAAGTTTATACAACACTTTGGCTAGACCAGTGTGACCTATGGAGTGAAGCATGGACAGTAAAAAGACAACATGAAAGCAGAATAACGGCTTGTGAAATGAGATTCATGCGCGAACAGCGGGTACATCAGAGGGATCGGGAAAGGAACACCGATATCTTAAAAGAATTGAAGACTACGCCAATTTTGAAATATTTAACAGTACCAACTAAATTGGAAACACCATCTTGAAGAATGAGTTCAAAAATCGGATCCCTACAGCTGTTTATAATTATATGCCAAGAGGGAACGAAATCACTGGCCGTCCTATGAAACGCAAGAGGGAAATGTTTCAATAGGATCGAACAGGCCTTGGTTGAATACTTGGAAGGAAGACGAAGACGAAGAAGAAGAAGAATTTTGTGTTGTCTTGCACTTTCTTCATGCAATTCGAACGTTCACACGATTACTGCTATTTGTTTTCCATCATCCATTATAATTGGAAACAATCTGCATTTATATGTACAATGTATTTCCTCAGACTTATTATTGTAAATCCACTGCTACTTCAATTGCAATATTTCAGAGTCTGCAGCTAAACTGAGTCTTCACTCAGATGCAATATGTTGTGTGTTTTTACTGACCAATTTGAAAATTTACTCCATCTTTTGTTTTAAATTTGTTGTTCAATAATTAGTTTTTTATTTAGAAGAGACTTTTACATTATTTTTACACTTACAGACAACGGAAGAACATTTATTTACGCTCACGCAGCTATGAAACACCTTAACTTATACAAAGTGAGAAGTTGCAACTTACAGACAACGGAAGAACAGTTATTTACGCTCACGCAGCTATGAAACACTTAACTTATACAAAGTGAGAAGTTGCAACTTACAGACAACGGAAGAACAGTTATTTACGCGCTCACGCAGCTATGAAACACTTAACTTATACAAAGTGAGAAGTTGCAACTTACAGACAACGGAAGAACAGTGATTTACGCTCACGCAGCTATGAAACACTTAAATTTATACAAAGTGAGAAGTTGCAACTTACAGACAACGGAAGAACAGTTATTTTACGCTCACGCAGCTATGAAACACTTAATATATACAAAAGTGAGAAGTTGCACCTTATCCCGCTGGAGTTCGGAATTGTTAAAATGTTTGACTTATTAGAATGTGTCTAAATGACACGAAGAGTGTGGTGCTCACAGGAAAACTTATTTAAATCCTCTTCAAATTCACAAAGGGTTAATCAAGGAGATGCACTATTTCCTCGACTATTAAGGTTGTACTTGACATGTCACCAAATTTACAGAGCATAACGTAACCGTACAACTGGATGAGCTAATGGTATGTTATGGATATAAAATGTTATAGCGATGACATTGAAATACTACCCACTAACACGCGCACTCTAAGAAATTGGGGCTGTAAGTTAACTTTAATAAAATTAAATATATGGTTAAATATGATGGAATCCCATCCCAACTGATAAAAGAAAAATATGAAATTTATAAGGATAGTTACAATCAAGTTAAGATTAAAATTAAAGTGTCTGAATGCAGATCATGTAATCAAGGAGTGGTCTTTCATCAATGCTCTTCAATAATATAGACTACATGAACTTCAATTATTATAGAATGGAGACTACAACCACGTGGCAGCATACCACTTAATAGATTATATAATTTAGATACCCTATATTTGCAGATGACATTGTGTTTGTAGCGAATTCAGAGATGACCTATAACGTTCAGTTCACTATTTTCACACCAAATCGCAATAAACAACAACATGGAAATCTCAACAGAAAAATCTGAAGTCATGGCTTTAGTAGGAAAGACCCAGTTGGCAGTAAAATTGTTATTAATAATAAAATATTACAACACACTAACACATTTAACTACCTCGGATACCAAGTTACGTACGAGGAGGAAAAATATTTCAGTCAAGAATTATTAATTTTAACAAAGCAACAGGAATTATAAATAATATTTACAAGCCAAAGAGAGTACAGCAACACAATACAAACTAGAATTTATAAAACACTGGCCAGATCTTTAATATGTTACGACATTGGGGATTGGACAATTAAGCACTGTGGATTAACAAGGACTAACTGCTGCAGAAATGAAATTTATGAGACATACTGCAGGTTACTCAAGAACAGACCATAAAAGGAATTCTGAGATTCTCAAAGAATTACAAACATAATCAATCATGGAATCTGTACAAAAATACAGAAACAACTGGAAACCTCACGTAAGAAGAATGAGCAGAACAAGAATACCACGTCCAGATCTTAAATTACCAGCCACCAGGCAAGAGATGCTCGGGCAGACTCTTCAAACGTTGGATTGAGACCGTAACAGACCCTAGGTCTATCACATGAAAATAAGAAAAGAAGTAAATGGTCATACATATACATATATTATACAATGAAATTGACAATTAACAATTGATGGACATTCTGAAAAACTGGCTAAATTCTAATTATAACTATGATTTGAGGGAGGTTTTACACAGAATATGGTGGAAAATATTACTTTAAGATAGGGATGTGTTAACAGTTTATGTCCGCGCTACCATGAACCTATGGGTTTGATATGCAGTCAGTAAGTTAGCCTAAATATTTTGGCTGCGCCAATGCCCTGGATCGAATTAGCCACTAACTAGAATGTAGACAAGACGTTAGTTTCCTGTTGTAAAGGCGGAGAACTGGTAAACTGTGTGATATATTTTATTCCGACATCAATAGAAAGGTACGAGCCTATCTCAAGGAACTCGAGAGGCCTGTAGTGGAATTAGGTCTATATATTTGAAAGTAAATAGCCATAAGATAACTTGTGTGCTATCAACCTGGTAACTCGAGAAAAGTATATTTTTTTCAAGAAATTTAGTGACGATGTTTGAAGTTCATTTATTTTGTTACATATGCTCCAAATTG
Organism: Diploptera punctata; assembly: GCA_030220185.1. Taxonomy (NCBI): domain Eukaryota; kingdom Metazoa; phylum Arthropoda; class Insecta; order Blattodea; family Blaberidae; genus Diploptera; species Diploptera punctata. The sequence continues at coordinate 27,540 of JASPKZ010010574.1, forward strand.
GTTCTTGAAAAATATTGTTGATCAATCGAAACAATAAGTAGATACGTTTAATGTCTGAAAATAAGTAATATTTAGGATACATTTACATTTTACAGAACAGACAAATGGCGATGATCAACAAGATTTCGATAAGAGAGGAAATAAAAACATGTTTTGGATTAATTGTAGTTTCGCTGCCGTTGAAAAGTGAAGTGTAGTATGTATGAGCGGGTTCGACGGTAACGCGCGAAAAAAGGCCCCGTTTTGTCATCGTCTCAAAAATGTCTCTTAGGAGCGTAATCCTGAAATTAAAGTATGCAGTTAACGGTTTCCACTCACTAAGTATACTTTCGTCTACATCCTTTCACTCCACACAACATTGTGTCGTCTTAAAAAACTGTCCACAGCTAACCCAAAGATGCCTTAAATCGCTATTCTCTAGGGATGTAGCAAAAGCTAAGAGCTTGACTTTTAAGCTTCGGTCCGGAAATTTGGTGATGTTTTAGATCGTGCACTTTAAAAAACACTCCAACACCTTGTTGATATCTTCATCTTATTAATTAATATATTATTATTATTAATTTTTTTCTGTTTTCCTCTTCATTTGATCATTTCCATGCGTTCCATTCATTCACTACTATTTCTTTATATTTTTTATTCTCATAAAATTGGGGTTTTGACTTTTAAATTTAGTCACTACTTCGTGTATTGAGAGTGTCCTTCTTTATCTTCAATCACTTTCACTTTTTTCGTTTAATGATGATACATACGATTTAGCCATCTTTATATTCCGTAAATTCCAGAACGCTACCTGTAAAAGATCGTACACAATCGGACTCTGAACTAAAAATTAATTTAAGATTTTACAGTGCACTGTTTATTTGTAAGACAGATGTCACAAGCCCAATATTTGTTAAATTAACCTATGTTTCGCAAAATTAGTGTGTAGTGAGGCGGACAGAAAATTCCAGACACAGATATAATCTCTACTTCTACTGGCGGCAGAACCATCGCTTACTATTAAATTCGCCTAACGAGAATTCAATGAAGTGGAAACTATTTCTTTCTCTCTCTATCTTTCGGTCTTATAAGTTTTTTTTTTCAACAAATGTGCAGAAATATCCTTCCGTTTTAGCGTTGGACAGATTCCGTTTTATACAAAATAAATACACATAAAATTACTATTATTTTGCCGGGACCAATAAATTTGTTCACATTGGACAGATTTCCGCATTATTGATGTTCTGGATTAAACAAGTTTTACTGCAAGTTAGTAAATAGCGCGCTGTTGTAATCGTATTGACAAGCATTTAAACTATGATAAATATAGCATTAAAAAAGTACATAATATTTACATCTCAGAGAAACCTTAAACTTTGGATCTATCTATAAATTTCAGTTGTGTAAATTGATAGATGAAACACTTTTGATTGTAATATTAATACGGTATAATTATTGATCTAATATATAAAAATGAATGTTTGTTTTGTTTGTTTGTTCGCACTCTATGCGCCGGCCATACCGTTTGATCCGTTTGTGGATGGGGCTTCTTGCAAAATGTTCAGTGAGATTCCCGGGATGAACATACGCTATGAGACAGTTGTGATACTCAACTCCTCACAACCCTTAAAAATCGCCCTTTGTAGTGGAAAAACGTTACAAAAGTAGCTCGTTGGACGTTTAAATGGTGTTTACGCTGCCTAAACCGTAGCCACAAATACACATAATTAATGTACATAGAATTGATTATCTTAACTAAAACGTTCTACAAAAAAGTCTCGCGTCAGCATATGTTTTATCTCTTATGGATAACTCACAGTAACCGCATGTTTGTCTTTCATTGATGCCAAGAAGATCGAGACAAGTACGTAAGATTCCTGTGCAAACATAGCAGTGTATTCTTTTTACGGATAACTCACAATAACGAATTTTGTCTTGTTAGTGTAGGTCATTTATGCCAACAAGATCGAGATAAGCTAGATTTCTCGGGCAACCACCGGCTAATCAGCACGAGGAATCTAAAATAATTACGATAGACATATGATAATTATTTTTCATTTTACTTATTCAACCAATCATAAGAATTACACTAATTTTCGCTCTTCAGCTCACTTATGTCAGAAGATGGGAATGAAGTAGATTCCCGGGCAACGCCGTGTAATCAGCACGGGCATATCTAAAATATATAAATTTTTATAATTAGTTTTACTTTTACTTATTCAACTAAAACATAAAAGCGCATTATTTTAATTTATTTAGACGTAGCAGCGCACGCCGGGAATTAGCTAGTGTTATAATAAAATATATTTTTTTAGTTTCACATTCAGCGGCGTTCCTTCGTAACCTAACAGTTGTTTACGTTAACATTATAGTAATCCTATGCAAGAAGGCTCCAATGTTTTGTTTTGTTCTTAATAAGAGATTATGTTTTTTATTAAAAACATATTATTGGACCGTTTCGGAGGAACATCATAACTAATAAATTCGCGACTATCGAAAACCGAGGTCATGGAAGAGTGAAGAAAGCTCTCCATATATCCTTATCCCGAGGCAATCCTTTCCCCAAACATCCCCTGTACATAATTTTTTACATCCCACTAATCATGATCAATGTTATTCGCCTACTGCTACTGGACGCTTTCGTACAAGCATTTCTCGATGTCCCCTCTTTCATTCCCCAATTCTTTCAACATTCCATCTGATCGCAAATTCACGAGACTTTAATATTCTTATTACATCGGGCTACCCATAAATGTCATTGTTAGTTGATTTCTTTCTATATTTATCTCTCTTTCCGTCTATTTTTTGCCCAAAGGTTTCCTTAGAATATTCTGAAATAATCGCATCCTCCCTTAAAGTAGCGACCCACGTGATATAAACTGGGAGGTTAAACAATGTCCGTTTAACGCTTTTTCGAGTGAAGTCGGGAGGAGCCACGTAACAAATTGCACTCAGTTTTCTACGACTACTTACATATTGCATAAACTGTGTTTCTTAATAAAGTTATAATTCTATATTGATATAATATTGGAACATGTAATATCGTAAGTAAAAACCCTTTTCTTGCCACTTTCCCGTCTCTAGGAAATCGACAAAAAGCTGACGACATATCACCCACAGGGCATTATCATCTGCAAAACATTACAAGCCGTTAGCGGACAAAGTGCCTGTCGCTGCACGAAGTTGATAATACCTTAAAAGAACTGAGACCTTAATTTAAAGGAAAGATAGAAACAATAATTATCCGTGGGGAAGTAAATCATACACATTTCTCAGGCTAAAGATAAATGTGTTATAGCCATGTTCATTCAGTTTGCTTGTCTTCATATATTTACAGTCTATCAGATGATATCACACTAACAAGCATTTAAATATGTTAGAATGATAGATACTTTAGAGACATGTCTCCAGTATTTAACCTGACGGAGGGACCTTTGCCCCGTGTTTATCTGTATAACTCGATAGATTGAACACTTTTAAAAAATTAATTTGTTAAAATGTTAATATATACAACAATCATCAAACTATCAACTAGACATCGGATTTATATGGAAATGCATGTTTCATATATGATATGGAAACAAAGTTTCGGAGAGTGGTTTTAAGTTCACCTCTTTTTTCCGAATGTAAAGTTTTAATGGTGCATGCACTTTCATATTTAGGGTGTTGTAGCTTATTTCACGACTATGGAATGCTCGTGCTTATATAAATCGTTTTTATAGTATTGATTCATATTTAAATAATCAATATAAAATATTTTCAATTAGAAGTTCATTCAGGAACAAGTTTCCTGAACTAAATGCCTTAATTTCTACCATGAATAAGGTCTTCGTAAAAGCCCCTGTCCCAGTAGTTGCTATAGTGAGGGAGACTCCCGGAACATCCTCTACTACCCCCGGAACCAATTCTATAATCATGGATAAGCGCTGCTCTTCTTAATATGCAGTCTAAATCCAATTATTATTTGGCATTCAAATATTCACAAGAATACTTTTCAAAATGAAACCATCGCAGAGGAACCTGGCTATTACAAAAGCGCATTTCAAAAATTATACCCTCGTGCAATGCAAAAATAAGAAACGTGTGGTTTGGGTCCTTTAATGCGTCTGTATCAATCTTCAAGGAATTGAAAAGTGAACTGCAGTGTGCGCCTCCAAATACTGAGCGTAAAACCCTCCAGTATATTACAAAGAATTCCCGATTCTTCTATTTAGGCTCTGTTAGGCAAGTATCTCCAAGGTAACAGAGTAGAACTACTACCAGAGGATATTCCTCCAGAGCTTGTTAGCTCTTATAAATAGTTGTCCAATCACGTCTGTGGATGTTGAGAGGACCTTCTCTGGCACACAAACTCATTATCTGACAAACGTCAATAAATTTACTCTTGAAAATGAAAATCTTATAAGATCGTGTGCAGTAAACAAATTGTAGCCCCAGGAAGACATCATATAAGGAGAAGATTCATTCAGTGTGATTAGATCTATAAAACCATTTACCTATGTATGTATAGTGTAAAATAGCATATTTTAGTGCATATTTTGAAGTATTTATACAGCATAATCATCCCGATGTCTAATCATAAACATCAGTGTAACGTAATCCCGCCTAGAAGGTGCCCCAACCTACTGAAATGGGTTGCAATTTCTCTGCTAATTCCGGAGATCAAACCAGGATGTAAAGACCAACCGGTGGAATTGCCTTAATATATTAACAATGTGTGAACAATACTAGTAATGAAATAATAATAATAATAATAATAAATAATAGTAAGATGACAATTACAATAATAATATTTAATAACTTACTGGATCTATGGAACCGGTGAGTTTCATGGCCGCTCGGAGATACGTTCTCCCCACACTCCTTTAACCTGGGCTAATGATTTACAATCATCCCCTGACCTCAAACTTGGTCTATCAATTGGACATCTTCCCGCGGGTTACCCTACAAAACCTTCTATGCCCCCTCTTTCCATTCCCCACCCGTGCCACATAACTGCTCATCAGAGCAATCTATAGAGCTTAACTCTTCTTATTGTATCTGATTTTCTATTAAGTTCATCACGGTTATAAAATTTTTCTCCCTTTCTAAATTCACCACCTGTTCCTGTTTCTCTCTCTTTTGATTCCGAAAAATGTTCCTTAAAACATTATTCTCAAATACCGATATCTCAATCTTTTGTTCTCCCTTAAAATACGAGTCCACGTATCGCAATCCATGTAATATAACTGCAGGGTAACATTTTTAATAACCATTTTCAGTTTGAAACCTTTTTTAGAGAATTTGGAACGACGTAAGGCGCTGTAATATATAATAGCATACGTACGACATTTCCTGAATTAAACCCTTGTTTAACTTATTTTGTGCATCTCATTTCTATTTGTAATTATTGTTCCAAGGTAATTCTTTTAAATATTCAAGCACTTTCTCAAAATCCCTTCCCTCATTTGTTATTAACTGTCTATTACTGTTTATTATACCAATATACAGGGCTATTCAGAAAAAGAAACAGACTTCAAACATTTATTTCTTCTTCCAACCAACAACAATGGAAACACAGTTCCAACGCTCCTAAAAGAGAAAAGTTTGAAGTTTTAAATCACGGCCTCATTGGTGCTGTTGCTTGTCAATGTTGATTGTTTGTATTAAATGAACGACACAATGGGACTTTGGATTTGGAAGAGGAGAAGTAGAAGATCAACTTCATTACACGGTGGCCCTCCCAGGTACCACCCGAACTAACCCTGTGTGATTTATAACTTATAGAATTACGACTTAAAAAACGTGTTTTTAATCCCCCCTATGCCCTGACACTCTCGAAAATCTGAGACAAATACATCGAATTGTCGAAGCTGTGAATTCGATAGCTAGAGGCCAGCTGATCGGTGTTTGTTGCAAGAATGAGCCACCGTTTTGACATTTGTCTGCAACACATGGTGGCTCATATTGAATGCATAAATATAGAAATTTGAACTTTCCTTTCCATTAAACGTTGGGGATTGTGTTTATATTTTTTGTAGTTTTGGGAAGAATAAATGTTTTGATGTCTGTTCCTTGTTTCTAAAATAACTCTGAATAATATATTTCCTATGGTGGTGAACGCATATTTAGTTTTTAATTGATATTATTAATAATACAAATATAATAATAATAATAATAATAATAATAATAATAAAAATAAAATTAAGTACAGAAAATAACGTTTTTATTACCAGGTCATTTTAACACTTCTTCAAACACTTCTTCACACTCTCGACTCTAGGAGATGTAAATTATTTACTTTATAAGAGTGTGTACAATTGGTTATGAAACATGTTGTAACATTCCAAAGCAATGTCTGAATTGGTATCAAGATTCTCTCCTCAGCATAACTCAATAATTTAAAACAAGTTTTTAGTTATAATATTTTAATACGAGCTCTTAATGTCGATTTATACTTCATTAGTAATAATTTGATGTATTTGAAAAAAATGAATTAAAAAGAATCCTGACGGGACATGAGAGTGAATGCTGCTCAGAGACGCACGACCCGGTTTCATCAGCAAGTTCTGTACAACCACGCGGGAGAAAATAACGTGTCACAAGAAATATTATCCTCCTTAAATATTCAAACGCAGATAAAATTAATATTGACCTTAAGTTACACTACTCTCATTTTTTCACAAACATCTACTATAAATAACTACCATATTGTGATCCTGCCAGCCGCAGCTTGTTCGTTACGACATCCTGCCATGGTAAGCCCACTTATAATAAACCATATTCGCCCACCAAAGACGAGTTTTAAATGTGTTTGTTATGGCTGATCATTTCCCTTACTAAAAAAAGTTGATTTTTTTTTAATCATGCAATATTTTGTATGCACCTTGAAACAAGTGTTCCTTTATTTCAACAGGTCCGGTTGTGATTGACTAGTGATTATCATAGTCGTCTCACGTTTCGAGTTTCGCAGCTGCAATTTCTGGATTAAGATGAATGGAGTTTAAAGACGACATAAAAATTCCTGAAAATACGTCATTCTTTGAAAAGAAATGAAGCCAGGGATCCCGTATTATAGACTTAGCACAAGCTCGTAAAACATCCTACAAACCAAAAATAAAATAAATAAATAAAATAAAATAAAAATAAAATGAAAGAGAGAGACCTCTGTGTCAGGACATTGACGCCTGGATTTGAATTGGGACGCTAATTAACCGAGTTGCATCCTATTTTTGTTTTAGTTTACTACTTTTAGTGTACAGATCTTGGCTTTCTCGATTACCTTCTCGACTTCAATAAAATACATTTTTGGATACTTAAATCTTAGGAAAGGGTTAATAAGTGGTGCCTGAAGATAGAGTTTAATTTCCTTCCCCGATGACATGTTGGGTGATTAATATAAGGAAGCATCAGTTCCTTAAAACTAAACTTAGTTTCGAATCCAGATCAGGAGCGACCATGGGAAAATAATTCCATTGCTCTGACCGAGAATCAACCCCATAAGCCTCCATGAACTCCGTCAACAACCTCTGACCACTAGGCCATGGAGCTGGTTCCTATACATACATAATTGTAATTACACACTAACAATAACAAGAACACGCATTTTCAGAAATAATGATTTTGATTTTAAATGTGTTGTGTTCAACATATTTCATTTATTTTTTGAGAGAATCTAACCTTTAACATCTATATCAACTTCGAGCTAGTTCCAGTTGTGATGTAAACA